>UZAE01014554.1:0-10792 GCA_900617975.1 Rodentolepis nana | reverse complement strand
CCCCCCCCACCCACCTACCCAAAATTCCAGAAAACTGCCAGAATAAATTATAAAGTGAGACAAAATGCACATTTATAATTATTGAAAGAAAAGCACTCACAGGAACGACACGTGGCTTGTTGCTCACACTTTTGAGGGAGAAGGACTTTCGGGCCGAGGCAGCGCCTGGACGACGCATTTCGCTCTTGCATCGGGAGAGATGGGAGGCTATTGGCTGATGAAGATACCAGGTTGCAGAAATGGGAAAAAAAGATAGTAGAGTCACATTGGCGAATGCTTACTGAATACACACAGACAATTCGGAGACAAATGGGTTAACTAGATAGGACCACTCAAATCAGAGTGTCTCAATGGGAATCACTCATGAGGTGGAGCACTGAAGACACGAGACAACACAGATTTGAACCCGACAAAGTGAGGTTTAGATAATTAATTAGATGGTATCTTATTCCTCTACCCGAGGTTTGGTGAACGAATTTCCAATACGAATCAATCCCATCTGAGACAACTCACTAAATCTGAGTTTTTATACCGACAAAAGGTTGAATCATTATTTTGCATAAGCTCGAGATACAGTTAGTAATTAAATTTAACAATTGGAAATAAGCATAATTGAATATCTCAACAATGTGCATGTTGTGTTTAGGATTGCAACCAACCACAAGTCGTCTGCACTAATTTTGGACTCCTTAGGGCTAGCCTCAACCCGTGAGGTCAAATTTTCGCGCTGTTGTTGCCAACACACTCCCCGAAAACACAGCCCCTTAAACCGGTATCTCACCACACCTTCTAACTCCACTAGGTTCTAGAGCAAGTCAGCAGCTATTCGATTCCCCGCGAAACGAAAATAAGTGCCCCCCCCNAAAAAAAAAAAATGCCCCCCCCCCCCCCCCCAATTTGAGAACTGGATAGACAATCAGCGATAAATGCAAAGTAAATTCCAACCTGAAAAACTCATCAGAAGTCGACACGCATACCCCCCCCCCCTCCGGCCCCAAGTTTTGGCAAACAATTCATATCGATAATAGGTTTGCATGAACCCCACATATATTTATTGATCTCTCCAGAGGGCAATACACCTCAGCAAGTATATTTGGACTGACCTCATCTGAAGAGGAAGAGCCAACAGAGGAGGTAGTGGGGATTCCAATAGGAAGATTTGAATCCGAAACGCGGGCATCGGAGTAGGCGGCAGGCGAAGAGGGAGATGTGAAAGGGACACAGGATTTAATGTCGGCGATATAGGTAGTGACGGCAGAGTTGGTGATTGAAGCACCGACAAGTTGATTGAAAGCTGGTGCCACGGCCATATCCACCAAACCTCCCCCTCCTCGCCAACCGACCTGGACGGTCTCCAAACAAGACATTACCTCGTAATGGTAGATCTGGAGAAATAGAAAAGAGGGTTTAACACTTCAATAAAGTGCTGCGGCTCACAAACTTTGCCTTAATCTTCAAAGTAAAATTGAAATAGGCAAATTATAATCTCTCTGCCTGACGATGTTCACATTCGTTTTACGCTTACCAAACAAATTGAGCTGATTTTCTAAGGCAACTAAATATCTTTCATTAAGGCTCAGACACACCACTAAAATTGCCATCTCCCTCCTGTTGGCAGATACTTTGAAAGTTTTGGCTATCCTAAATGACACATATCAGATCGGATTACTCAGAACGTGATTAAATTTTAGGCAGCAATGAATCCATTTCCCTAACACCGGTCGGGGTGAGAAGACGCACCTTAAGCTGTTCAGTTGTTCCAACATAGAGACATTGTCCCTCAGGATGAAAGGCTATCCTTCGAATGGCAGAAGCGGCCAATTCGATGCCGGAGACAGCCACCTGGCTGAAGGTCTCGAGATCAAAGACCCGGACAGTACGATCCGCTGAAGCGGAGGCTAGGAGGAGAACTGTGGGATGGTAGGCGATGCTGGTCACCGGGGCTGTGTGACCAGAGAGCTCGGCCAACTGCTTTCCTGCGGCGAGATCCCACACCTGGAATAAAAGATATGACATTAATAATTTAATTAGTCCCAGTTGGATCATAAAATTACGATCTCGGTTAGGGGGGGGGGGGGGAATGGGTGGGTCAAATAAAACTAATCCAGTGCGTGAAATGATTCGTTCGATTCAAGATAATCTAGTTTTGAAAAAGAAAAAAAGCAAAATATGCCATTCGTGCTAAATTTCAGAGGTTATGAACCGTCAAATTCAACTAACTGGCCAAGAACAGTCAAATATCATAGCCATGTGAAGCCCTGGCAACCTGAGTGAACTATAGACCAACAGGAGCGTGTTCTAGGTGCATCTAAAGTTTAAATAAATAAAGATCCATGAAAGGTTAAAGTAATTTATGTGCCCTAATCAAAATGGAATATTAAATTAAGAATGAAGCCATTATTCAACTTGATTAGCAACAAAATGCAAAAAAAGAATAGCAAGGCGAAAGCGCAAGTGATTTTGAACCAATAAGAACCGCGGCTAATCAACTGTGAAAGAACAGTTGTGAGGTAGTAAATCCGAAGGGAGGCGGAGGAGGAGGAGGAGAAGGACTACCGTCCTTGCAAGATAATCTTCCACCAGGACACGTGTGACTTAAAGCTAAGGTTGGGAGTAAGTCTTGCATCAACTTGCTTTCTTTTTTCCATAGATGTATGATTACCTCGCTGTCTCTCTCTCTCTCTCAAACGCGTGAATTATAAGGAAAAAAATAGATAGAAGCAAAAAAGGAAACAAGCAAATTTGGCAGTAGCGCTGTTGTTGACCCAATAATAAATCAGGATGTCACTTCCATGAAAGAAAGCTAGCGACTTCGCGTTGTTAATAGTCAATTTTGCAGTGAAGAGTGAAGAAGAATAATAGGAAATTCCACTGGCATGATTCTAAAATCATAATTTACCACTTAAAGAGACGTACATCTAATTGAATTTTTAATCGACATAGGTATAGGTTATTTGAGGTAGATCCTTCAGAACAATTTTAGACAAGATCAAAAGTGCAATAAGTAGAATAGGGGTGGGGGGGGGGGGGGGGGGGGGGGGGGTAATTGGGCCTCCGTACTATACAAAGGACACTCCTATAGTCATGAAAACTAAAATTCACCAATCCGTCATAGATTTCTGAGGTAATGCCTTTTTATTTTTTTAAAGAGGGGTTTGGTCTGAATTCAGATGTCTATGTGGAATTGTAGGCCTACACAATGAAAGACGGTAGAAAGCAAGGGGCCACGAGATTCGATATCTTGCCACACACTAGGGGAAAAGTCAATGATGGTTGTAAGGCCAGAGTTCCAGAGCACGTTTACTACGGTTCCAACCTATAGTGCTTTCGATTTAGGCGTTACGAATGTTCGTGTCAAATTAGATTAGCATTAAATTGGAAGGCAAATAGAAACCAAGACAAGGTGATTCATTAAACATTTATGAAGGAAACATGTCTGTAGTACAAGCGCCCAACATGTTGGAGGGTGTATGTTCTAGCACAAACAGGGCAAGTCCGCAAATGTCGGAAGGAGAACAGGAAGACAAGTACCCAGGGTATAAGTCAAAAAAAAAATTCATGTAGCGCGTGAATCAGTATGTGCTTTAAAGGTCACCTGATTTATAATTCGAAAAGGTCCTCTCGTTTTGTTCACAAAAGGAGAAACCGAACTCGAAAGTGAAATTGCGTGACACAGGATAAGCAAGGCAAACGCCAAATACAAGATGCGGAAATTTTACGCAGCACATAAAATAGAAATTGAACCAATGAAGGCTTTACCGGTTAGTGTGCACGGTTACCTGGGATGCGAAAAATAAGTTGCAATATATTTCACTACTTTAAAAGTCTACCTGTAGCTAAATATGGCCCCAGCTTATAAACCGAAATGAAATGGAAAATGATATAACGAGAATCAGACCATTCATGAGAAATAAGAAGACAGTGTCCTTTGCTATCGGTACATGTATAATTTCATTGATTTTAAGCCTATTGCAGTGATTTATCGATTATTTTTTTTCCTCGAACATATCTAAAAGCTGGTTGGCTAACTAGACACCCAATCATTGGCCACCCACATAAACTAACAAAAGGAAAACATTTTTTAAAGCTTACAATGAAATAACACTTAACCCCTCTTATTGTGAATATAAACTAATAGGGAGTAAGGGGTTCCCAATCTTATCCCTCTTTTTACTCCCATTTTCGGAATGTTTTGGAATTCCCAATTGCGTGCCTAAAGTAACGCACGTGTGTAGTAAAGAGCATTAATATCAGAACTTGCAAATGCCAAAATTGAATGAAAGCATTCGCCGTACCTATAAGCAAAAAAATTTGGTTTTCAGTGCACTTAGCGTATTTGGGTCATTAAAAAGAGAAAGTCTAGTATTTCGATTTATCTCTTTTTGATTTTACCAAGCTAATAAGTGACGAGATTAAACCGACTCTTCTTTACCAAAGCAACCCAATGATTGTCAGCAAATGATCTACAGACCTGGCGCAATTCACAACGTCTGCTTTCTTCTGTCAAGCAAATTGGCATAATAGGCAATTGTGAAAATGGAAGTGGATGATGAAATTAGTCCAAGATAACTAAAATTCGCTGAGATTGTCCTTCAGTTGCCCCAAAACCTAACACCTCAGGCACTATGAAGGTGTAAAGGACAATGGAGGTGCAAATTACGACTTAAACGACAAAAGCGCCTAAATTTCAAGAGGGAAGTCTCCTGCTTTCAAAAGTGCAAAAACTGGAAGCCCGACACCTGCCTCTCGAAGTTTCATCTCTAATACGAAATTAGTTGACGTGCATTCTCTGATCAAAACAATTAACTGAAAATCAAGTGCGTTAAATTGAAGGAACTCGTTCTAATCAAAACGAAACGCCACAAAGGAAGTGACGGAAGGAACAAATAATAGGTCGAATCATCATCTGCCCGATATATATTGTCGAAACACTGCCATTGAAGTGAGATATGTAACGCGAAAATTGTGGGAACAACAATGCAGCATTTTGATGACTCGCCTCTATTCGTCGCTTCATAAACCACCCCCCAAATTTATTCGGAGCAAATAAAATAGCCTGGCAAGCACGGATTGGATAGTGGTAGACTGAAAGCACACAGAAAGATAAATAAGCACACATCTAAAATTCATGAGGGAAATAGGGGGCATAATTCAGGCCATTTTACTAACAGAGTAGTGAACAACTCACAATCAACTATAGACTTACCACCACACGGTGCACCCTGGGCAACGTATACTCATACGGCAAAAAAGTCTATTGACTGGCAGTTGACTTCTGACTTCAAACTACCCTCACCCCATTATATGTCATATTCGACTACTTCCATAGTACTCACCTCACATTTTCCAACCTTTGTGTCTGTCTCTTTTACATCTTTGGAACACTCTTCTGTTCCTCCCCCATCCTCTCGACTTGTTTCACTTTGATGTTACTCCTCCCCTCTGTGAAGCCTGAAGTCAACTAAAGGGCTAATGATAACTTTCACAACGCCTGCCATTCGATATAAATAATGTTCAACTACTTTTAAGAGAAATGAGCTTCATAACCAAAATGCTTCCTCCAATGAAAAATATGCATGGATACAATAGCGTATTATTTGCTCCTTTTAACTGGGCTGACAAAGTCCAGTGCCCACACAAAACGATGACCTCTCTCACACAGTAAAGTTAGCGAGGAGGGGGGGGGGGGGACTGAGCAGGTGAGAACCAGTTGTGGCATACCAAAAAAAAGAAATACTCACACGTAGCTCAGTCGCTATGATCCTTTCAAAACTGTAAAAAAAGCAGTGAGATAATACAGCAATTACCCAGGCATTGGAAATATCTGGGAACTAACTGCTGTTGCGCGCCAAGCAATTCGCAAGAGTTCAATGTAAGCGGGAATCAACTAAATCACAGCTGTCTTCAATGCCCAACTCTGAAATATTTCCGGATCAAGGCCACATTCCTGATGAGGAAGAAGAATCGAGAAAGAATATATATCAAAGTAAAGTGGGAGTAATTACTATGGCTGCGTTATGCATTATCAACAGAGCCTCATTTGCAGATAGCTTTGGAGGTAGTAAAATGCACGAAATGGTGGACAAATAAAAATTATTAAACAATAGGAACCCACCCCCCCCCCCACAACCTCCCCAAGGACTTGATTGAGGAGCACAGTTAAAGGATATTGCTAGGGGCAACCATAGGTGCGTCGTGAAAGGTCCAAACTCTTAAAGCCTTGAACGAAAGCGCTGGAGAGGACAAAGAGGGGCTAGAAATTCGGGTTCTAAGAGCTATGAAGAAAAAAAAACACCCAAGACACATTGTTAAGTAGAATTTTGTAACTGATTCGATTAGCAAGGCTGACTGAAGCAACAACCTGGGATACTGAATTAAGGGACGAAAAAGCCAGATCAATGTAAATTAAAAGGTAAGATGAGGGTGGGGGGGGGGGGGGGGGGGAGGAGGAGGGAGATAAAATGTGGACGCGAAGGAGAAAATGCTTAAAGATCTTACAGCGATTTAAGCTTGAAAGATGATTCTGTCAAGCGAATTCCATGGAATCACTAGGTTGAATAATAACCACACACATCTACGCAAAGCGCCATGATGGCTGCTACCCATAATCTAATCATTTAAATAGACCGATTGGGGTCTGGTGTGAAGGAAATATCCAATAGGCCCTTACAGAACAACAACTCCCTTTATCCACAAACCTTAGAAATTAACTCATTCTATGTCAACAAGAATCGGCATCACAAAGTGTGGCTCGCGCGAGAAATAGACCGCACTTGAAGTGGAATAACATTGACAGGTTAACTTTGGTTCATCTTCAAAGACAAGACAAGAGAGCCAAGCTTTTTCAACAGTAATCAAACCAATTTCCACACGACTCTGACACCTTTGGAGTAGTCAGCCACTCCGAGAGTAAGCTTATTAACAGTGAAATGGGCATGAAAGAAAAAGGTTGCCAATATATATATATATATATTTATATATTCGTAATACTTTAACTCGACCGTCGTCACCAGCTGAGATAATCCAATTGCCATCGGGGGAGAAGCGGACCATGTTGACTGAACCCGTGTGTCCTCGAAAGGTGTTGATACAGCCCTTTCGCGAGACATCCCACAGCTGAAAAAAAAGAACAATAAAGCAGGTCACTAGATACCACTGCGACATAATTTCATCGATTCTCTACAGTTTCGAGCAATTAATAATAATAAGTAAAATTAAAAAATAAGAGGATAAATTAATTCCTTAGGGAAACCACTGAGAAACAATCCTTGGGGTCAACATAAATCAATGGGGGGGGGGTCGAAGTAAGGATTTCCTGTTCACCAAACAAAGAGCAGTAAAAATGAATGACACCTGTACAGATTAATTGCCATTTAAAATTCTAATTACATCTAAAATAACAGAGAATGACTAAATTAGTCATTACATAATCGGGGAATACGTACTTGAGGTGAAGAAAACAATGATACTCGAAGGATTTTATTTGGCATAAAATAATGGAAAATTGCCGATACAGAACGCACTAAGCAATATAGATGTGGCGAAGGTGACAGAAGGAGAGATTTACGATTTTAGAACTAACCAATAAAAAAAACACAATTTTATACGAGATTGGAATAACAAAAAAATGTAATTAGAGAGGGGGGGTCAAGTACAGGTAGTAGATGGCTTGTTGAATGCACTTCCCCTCCCAAAATAGCCCGTGAAATGCCAACACAATGAACAGACTAAGCGCGCGCGCGCAAGTTAATCGCCACTTTCATTAGTGTGTTAAAGCCACCTACAAGACAAAGGCAGGCCGCTTTGCAAGCGAGGATGTGCTAATGAAAAGCAAAAAAACCAAATCCACCAATCACATTTTGTTAAGTGAACGTAGTGAAAATTACACCGCCCACCGATTGGCTCGTTGCATGAAAAAAAAACGCGCGAAGTGATACAAACTACAAGGGGAATTAAAAGCAGCTTCGATGCTCGATTAGGAGGCGATTTGTCAAAAAATGCAAAAAAAAATAAACTAATCATGTGAATGGGGAGAGAGAAAGAAAGTACGAGCAAAATAAACCATGGAAGTAAATAAATAAGACACACACACAAAAAAGAAAACATGGCGAATGGTTACCTTGACTGTAGCGTCTGCAGAGCCGGAAGCAATAAAGTTGCCGTGTGGATGAAAGTCCAGCGACTGCACCGATGCAGAATGGCCTGTCAGGGCTCGGGCCACTGGGCATGAAGCAAAAAAAAATTAATTAAAGTAAAATCAATTAAATTGCATATGGAGTTTGCAAATTAAAGAATATATATATATATATATATATATATATATATATATATATATATATATATATATATTTATCCCGTCTAACCCGGGGTTTAAATTAATAGAAATCAGAACAGATTTGACTTTGCTCTCACCAACTGTAATTGCCGAAGAAAAGTGCTAGGGGGAGGGGGACTTTATAACGGAAATCGGTTTATCGTTGGTAGGATCAGATGAGGCAAAATTCGACTAATCTGCAAGTACACCATTTGCTCAATCTACAACCGCCTCATAAAAGTTGGTGTGAGCATTTATTTATTTATATCAAATGGCAGGCGATCTGATAGTTATCGATAGCCCTTTAGTTGACTTCAGGCTACACAGAGGGGGAGGAACATCAAAGTGGAAAAAAGTCGAGAGGGGGGGGGGAGACAGAAGAGTGCTTCAAAGACGAAGGTAGAAAAAAGGTGAGGTGAGTACTGTGAAAGTAGTCGAATATGGCATACATTGGGGTCATGGAAGTTTGAAGTCAGAAGTCAACTGCCCATTGATAGACTTTTTTGCCGTATGAATATACGTTGCCCAGGGTGCACCACGTGGAGGTAAGTCTATCGCACACCCCATGAATTTAAAGAAAAAATAGCTTATATTGCACTTAACACCTGCAATTCGATTATTTATTATTTCCGATGACTAAAACTCTGGAAAAGAATGGCGGCAATTATGGCGCAAGGTCATAGATTCTTTATTTGACAAATCAATATTATTGCAGACGATTAACTATTACTTCACCAACTGGATTAGTACAAGTTGTACATTACTTCAAACAACACTAGAGATTTTCTGGACCAAACTTTCATTCGTCCTAACACCCTACTTAAATTCCACTGATAGTTTTGTGAAGATGTTAGTCCCACTTCAATGCTTTGAACACACTCGTCGTTTTACAAACTTTAAAATCTTGGTAAGTCCAATAAGTTATTATTAAATTGCAGGTTATCACAAATCTAACCACATTAAGAGATTTATCGTTAAGAAATATATTTATATCAAATGGCAGGCATTTTGATAGTTATCATAAGCCCTTTAGTTGACTTCAGGCTTCACAGAGAAGAAGGGACATCAAAGTGAAAAAAATTCGAGAGGGGGAGGGGGAACAGAAGAGTATTTCAAAGATGTAAAAGAGACAGACACAAAGGTAGAAGAAAGGTGAGGTGAGTACTGTGAAGCAGTCGAATATGATATACAGTGAGGTGATGGTGTTTTGAAGTCGGAAGTCAACTACCGGTTTATAGACTTTTTTGCCGTATGAGTATACGTTGCCCAGGGTGCACCACGTGGAGGTAAGTCTATCGCTCACTCGTTATCTATTTTAGGAAATAGATATANCTCACCAACTGTAATTGCCGAAGAAAAGTGCTAGGGGGAGGGGGACTTTATAACGGAAATCGGTTTATCGTTGGTAGGATCAGATGAGGCAAAATTCGACTAATCTGCAAGTACACCATTTGCTCAATCTACAACCGCCTCATAAAAGTTGGTGTGAGCATTTATTTATTTATATCAAATGGCAGGTGTTTTGATAGCTATCATTGGCCCTTCAGTTGACTTCAGGCTTTACAGAGGGGAAGGAACACAAAGATGAAAAAAAGTCGAAAGGGGGGGGGAGGAACAGAAGAGTGTTTCAAAGATGTAAAAGAGACAGGCATAAAGGTAAAAAAAGTGAGATGAGTTCTGTGGAAGTAGTCGAATTTGGCATACAGTGGGGTGATTGTAGTTTGAAGTCAGAAGTCAACTGCCGATCAATAGACTTTATTTGCCATATGAATATACGTTGCCCAGGGTGAACCACGTGGAAATAGGTCTATCGCACACCCCTGTTAGTGTGAGTATAATAAATATAAATTGAGCTCAAGGCAAGAAGTCAAGCTATAGTCAATAACCAAACGAAAAGACACTGACATGGTGTTCGGTACATGCAACCTCTCCGCCCCCCCCCCTCTGATTGGAGCCTGCTCTAAAAGTGCGACCATATCTTGTCCAAATCAACAAAACTATTAAAAAGCCCGAGAGTGGTCAACTACTACCTGATCTCCTCTTTCCTTTTACCTGTGCGCTTTTATTTTTTATTCATGCAAAACGCACGAGGAAAGTGTCAGTAGTTGCAATTATATACGTACTACAAAAAGTCTGACCCAAATTATACTACACAAATTTCCCCAAACCGGGGTGTGCGATAGACTTACCTCCATGTGGTGCACCCTGGGCAACGTATATTCATACGGCAAAAAAGTCTATTAACTGGCGATTGACTTCTCACTTCAAACTACCATCACTCACTCTATGCCACATTCGACTATTTCCACAGTACTCACCTCACCTTTGTTCTACCTTTGTGTTTGTCTCTTACATCTTTGAAACACTCTTCTGATCCCCCCCCTCTCGAATTTTTTCGATTTGATGTTCCTTCCTCTCTGTGAAGTCTGAAGTCAACTAATGGGCTAATGATAACCATCAAGACGCCTGCCATTTGAT
>UZAE01014551.1:0-13607 GCA_900617975.1 Rodentolepis nana | reverse complement strand
GATAAACAATTAATTATTATTTATATCAAATGGCAGGCGTCTTGATGGTTATCATTAGCCCTTTAGTTGACTTCAGGTTTCGCAGAGGGGAAGGAACATCAAAGTGAAAAAAGTCAAGGGGGGAGGGATGGAACAGAAGACTGTTTCAAGGATGTAAGAGACAAACACAATGGTAGAAAAAAGGTGAGGTGAGTAGTGTAGAAATAGTCGAATATGGCATAGAGTGAGGTGATGGTAGTTTGAAGTGAGAAGTCAACTGCCAGTTAATAGACTTTTTTGCCGTATGAATATACGTTGCCCAGGGTGCACCACGAGAAGGTAAATCTATCCCACACCCCACAATTAATTATTACAATTTCTGGTAAATCACTTTCCCTAGTAGGGATAAAGTGCTGCGTAGATTTCAACTAAAGAAGATAATCAACCAAATTGAAAGTGTTATTTCATGGGGAGAGAGAGGGTGGAGGGAGAGTGAACAATTTGATGATGTTTTATCTATAAGAGGAAAATTGTCGGTCGGATGGAACCAAAGGAGCTCTTCTTCATCCGAGTTCCATAAATATCAGGTTGGTTACGCCTTTTGTCGTGGAGTTCCTTCGCACTTTTCTCTTCATTCTACCATCTTCCATCTCATCATAGAATTCTTTTACCAGTAGACAATTTGAATCATCTTCAACACCATCTTATTAGGGCTACGATTTTCTTGCATGGAATGACCATAGATCCTCTTATTATTGAACATCTGCATAGATGCTCAAGAACATAACCCTCTCCACCCCACATATATTTGCTTTGTCTGAGCAGATATAATTGATCGAATTCAAACGTAGACATTTTAGGTGGGATGGTAGTTGGACGTGATTGTTGAACTTAAATAAATGACTCATTCACAGTTCCATTCCGTCCATTTAAATATAAACATTGGATTGCTAAAGAGCCAGGACACTTAGTCTAAATTTGTGATCAATATCATTCATTACTCCTGAAATTACTTCAAAAGTTTAATTAGAACATCACACGATATCTTCACTTAGTTTAAATTAATATGATTTAGCGAAGCGTCTTTAATCGCCTTAAGGGTGATTTCACCCCTGACATTCATTAATATGCTTATCAAAAATCTCGGGATCCCTTTCACAGAGGGAATTCGTCTCCTTTACCTTAAATCATCATCATCATCATCATCATTAAAATAGATTAAAGACGAGGATGATGGCCCTGTTATCTAATTTGCACGAAGGAACTTCAGTCAGTGCATGTCGAAAACGTGAGCATACTTCTGTTTTAGTAATTAATTAAAATTTGTGCCAAATTCAATCGCGTTGTCCATATTACGTGCCCTAAGATGTTTCTGTTTTAGCAGTTACCACGAAGTAAAATTGATTTTACAGATGTTATAATCTTTAATTATGACATACAGTCGGATCAACGCACACGATAGACTGCCATATGATGATAAAAAATTATCTTCGATTTGGACTTTCTTTAAGAGGAACTTGCGCTTTCAATTAAAGAAGTCCTTTCACTAATATATTTCTAGATAGGGTGTGCGATAGACTTACCTCCTCGTGGCGCACTCTGAGCAACGCATACTCATACGTCTAAGTCTATCAACCGGCAGTTGACTTCTCACCTCAAACTACCATCACCCACTTTATGTCGAATTCAACCACTTTAACAGTACTCACCTCACCTTTTCTCTGCCGTTGTGTCTGTCTCTTTTACATCTGTAAATCACTCTTCTGTTCCTCACCCCTCGACTTCGTGTTACTTTGATGTTCCTCCTCCTCTCTGTGAAGCTCGAAGTCAGCTAAAGAGCTAATGACAACTATCAAAACGCCCACCATTTGAAATAAGTAAATAAATAAATTAAATATTTCAAGATTTAATCATAAACCGGGTCTTAGAAATTTCCTAAACTCGGATATCTTTAATTATCCAAGTTATCTTTGCTCAAAATCTCAACACCCTCGGTGCATCCCATAATAATTACCTACTCATACCTTCCAGCAATTGTGAGGAAATGCAGCTTTGAGGGCCAAGTTTACAGGCATTTATCCAATGTCCAAAATGAGGTTAGTGTAGGAAACGCTTTCACTTTCATCCCAGTTAACGAAAGCAGTTACTGCTTTTCGGCATTCTTCAATTTCTTCATAAATTGCATGCCCTGTTAGAAAGGAAACTCGATTTAGCGGTTGCATGCAAACCTATATAGACCAATGACCTCTAAGGCGATTTTGATTGGCTCACAGGGATAAACCAATCAATTGCCCAGTAGTTGTNACAGAAGACTGTTTCAAGGATGTAAGAGACAAACACAATGGTAGAAAANTCATCATCATCATTAAAATAGATTAAAGACGAGGATGATGGCCCTGTTATCTAATTTGCACGAAGGAACTTCAGTCAGTGCATGTCGAAAACGTGAGCATACTTCTGTTTTAGTAATTAATTAAAATTTGTGCCAAATTCAATCGCGTTGTCCATATTACGTGCCCTAAGATGTTTCTGTTTTAGCAGTTACCACGAAGTAAAATTGATTTTACAGATGTTATAATCTTTAATTATGACATACAGTCGGATCAACGCACACGATAGACTGCCATATGATGATAAAAAATTATCTTCGATTTGGACTTTCTTTAAGAGGAACTTGCGCTTTCAATTAAAGAAGTCCTTTCACTAATATATTTCTAGATAGGGTGTGCGATAGACTTACCTCCTCGTGGCGCACTCTGAGCAACGCATACTCATACGTCTAAGTCTATCAACCGGCAGTTGACTTCTCACCTCAAACTACCATCACCCACTTTATGTCGAATTCAACCACTTTAACAGTACTCACCTCACCTTTTCTCTGCCGTTGTGTCTGTCTCTTTTACATCTGTAAATCACTCTTCTGTTCCTCACCCCTCGACTTTCCTCTCTGTGAAGCTCGAAGTCAGCTAAAGAGCTAATGACAACTATCAAAACGCCCACCATTTGAAATAAGTAAATAAATAAATTAAATATTTCAAGATTTAATCATAAACCGGGTCTTAGAAATTTCCTAAACTCGGATATCTTTAATTATCCAAGTTATCTTTGCTCAAAATCTCAACACCCTCGGTGCATCCCATAATAATTACCTACTCATACCTTCCAGCAATTGTGAGGAAATGCAGCTTTGAGGGCCAAGTTTACAGGCATTTATCCAATGTCCAAAATGAGGTTAGTGTAGGAAACGCTTTCACTTTCATCCCAGTTAACGAAAGCAGTTACTGCTTTTCGGCATTCTTCAATTTCTTCATAAATTGCATGCCCTGTTAGAAAGGAAACTCGATTTAGCGGTTGCATGCAAACCTATATAGACCAATGACCTCTAAGGCGATTTTGATTGGCTCACAGGGATAAACCAATCAATTGCCCAGTAGTTGTGAGCTTGAATATCATAAGAGCCAACATTTGGTGGAGGGCGCATTGAAACGACATCCTTTGCAAAAAATGGTAAGTTTGTTCCAGTGTTTATTTTTTTACTCTATTTTTTCATTATAAAGGCTTTGCATGGTGGCACGTCTTTGGCACTAATAAATTGATTGTGCAATTTAAATTAATGTTAGCTTTTGATTATATACATGATAACTTTTGAAGCAACTGAACTCCGTTAAGAGAAGTGAATTCTGGGCTATTTATGTCTTTCTTTGAGTTTGAACTAGAATATTATATTATTACAAAATCCAAATTTTATGAATCGATCGATGTTAAATGTTTTTTAGAGAGATTTTAGAGCCAGTGTTTTAATCTTGCATTTTTTTGCCTTTAAGAGTTTATTTTAATTGTGGCAGTTATTGATACGGTATGGTAAGTCGCCAGTTTTTACCATTGGGAGGCGTCATATTTCCATAATGTTCTAACGCGGTTAGGTAGTAAGGGAATAAAGTAAAATAATCCCTAGATCGAATGACTTTGCTTAAGTTGCAAGGCAATTTTATTCCCATTTGCCTCTGCCAAAAGGTCTTCTCTAGTTTGCTTTTTTGCGTGACGGTTCAAGACACCGTTATCCAGAGAGACCTGATTTAATGGCAGGTCGAATTAAGGTATTAGTGGTGGTTTTTAGTGGGGATATCTATATCTACCACCTGTTGCACTGATGAAATTTTACTCTGTGTATTTGCAACTTAAATCGTTATGTTTACTTTGTAACTGCAAATAATCTTAACGCCTTGTGCGTACATGGGACTAACCGCTCAACTCTTGGGTCAACTGAATTTCGTGTGAGGGTCATGATTTGAATTAGTTCGGGCCCCATGTTTACTCTACCATGATTAACTGATGTGAATATTTAAGGCAACAGCTTGTTGCTAGTATATTGGCACAGTTAATATCGATGGGGTAACGAATTTTGCATTAAACCCAGAGAACTAATAAGTGGGGAATCATTCGATGTCCTGTTTTTCCTTTCTGTTATACATTTTTTTTTCATCGTTTTTACTCAATTTTGTGATTTGGTGTTCTCCGTTGTCCTACGACTTTTATCACTTGAAATAATTCAGAAAAACGGTTCTCTTGAGGCGCCGTCTGGAAGTTGATAAGAGATGTCAGTACTCAAGTGTGGAGTATATTGTAACCATGTATAATTTCCGAATGACCTTTTCCAACTCATTTATTGACAGTGAAAAGCATTAAGTTTGGAGGTACTACCTTGGGAACCCTTAAGTTTAAGCAGGCGAAAAATTGACCCCTTCTCTTGAATTAACCTTGGATAATCTCGATAAATAATCGATAATTTTATTATTATTGGCTTTGGCCTATAAATATTGGAACACAGAAAGAGCCCAGTAAGGTATTAAATGAAGAGCGGTGAAATAAATCCAGGGCCTTTGAGCTGTCATATTACTTAAATATTTGTGGGTAGGACTTCTTGCCAACAGTTAATACTTTCTATACTTAATTATACAAGGAAATCTGCATGAAATTATTGAATTCCAAAATTTTTATGTCTTTATTTAACGTCGATTTTATTGATTTACTTTAATTTCCGGAATGTTTAGGTCTCAAAGCTCGTATAAAACTTTAAAAGAGGGGAACTAACTTTCCACTCGAAATAATTTTCAAAATGCTGTTTTTAGTAAATCAAAAAAGGACTTATTTCTTGTGACTTCAAATTGTTCTAAGCTCAGCTTTCATATCACCAATACTGCAGCTTATTTGCGGTTTGTGTGTGCTCTGCATTCGAGGAATTCGAAACAAGAATTCGAATTTATTGTTGCTTCTACGCACTGTGCGTGCGCGAGGGTTTTTAGACAAAAGTAAGTATTTTTCTTTGCCTCAAAGTTCTACAATGTATGTGGCAAGTCGTCCAGGCCACTGATTAGGCTTGACTAGTAGCGACTTTAGTGCTACTCTGTGACTCCAGATGCTTTCATAGATCTTGGCGTAATAAAAGTACTGCTACTTTAATAGTGACCTTCATTACTAAACTAGGGTAGAGTCCTTTTCAAGCCATTGGATTTTTTGTATAAAATTTGGTGTCAATTTAAGATTAAAGCTCAAATGACACGGAGCGTGCTACTCTTTTTAATTGTTTCAAACTGTTGATGATTTGTGGAGCCTTTTCGTCATGCCGTTTGGTTTCCAGTTATCACATTTTTTGTTCAAGGTGATTGCAAGGTGCTAGCAATCTGGCAGTTCAGGATCACTACCTATTGCTTTCAAATTACTTTAATAATAGTTGAAAAGAAATAGCGTCAAGGGGGGGGGTGTATGCGATAAACTTACTTCCATGTCACGCACCCTCGACAACGTATATTCGTGCGGCAAAAAAGTCTATAAACCGGTAGTTGACTTCTGACTTCAAACTACCATGACATTATGACATATTTGACCACTTCCATAGTATTCATTTTACCTTTTTTCTGCTTTTATGCTCTCTTTTATATCTTTGAAACACTTCTTTCCCACCCCCCCCCCCCCCCCCCCCCCCCCCTCTCAGCTTCCTCCTCTGTGAAGCCTGAAGTCAACTAGAGGGCTAATGATAACCTTCAAAACGCCTGCCATTTGATATAAATAAATATTTTCCTTAAATTTTAGTTTTGTTAAGTATGAGTCAATAAATAAGGTTAAGTTATATCAGGTTGATAGGGTAACAACAACATCGTATTGGGGGTCATCACAGGCCCCTGATAAAACAGCCCGATTTCCTGCTGATCACGATAGTCCCTAATCAAGTGATCATGAAATAGCCAAAACTGTTAGAAATGGAATTTCATATAAAATCAGTAAATCTCAGAAAAATGAAATGGTGAAACGTGAAATATCCATTATCGCTTTATTCGCCGCTTTATCATCGCCAAAATCTCTGCCATTCTATTACAGTCGCTTTCCATAATAATCGCATAATAGTTAGATTACTGTGGATAATAATAATAATAGTGATGATATCTCCTGTCTTCCAATTTTACAGAACGCGGGTGCAGGGTGAGGGGGGATAGAAATCATTTGTCGGTGAAATAAATTACTACTCCTATTTTAACGAAAATGACACAATTTTTGGTTTAGCTTTCTTACTAACATATGATGCGTTTTAATTGCTTTTTAAACTTCATTTTAAGGTAATAAAATATGAAAAACGACTGAGCTCAAACCATTAACCTTGCTTCCTTTTCCAAGTTAATACCTCAGTTATGACTGTCTTGTAAATTTCAGATTAATCAATACTAAAATGACTCGTTGCTAACTTCTAAGCATTTCCTTTTTTTTCCATAGAATTCTTTCACAGCGACGTTATTCGGTCTGATTGGCTCATCGGTGGCGCTGACTCTGGAGGAAGCCATGAAGAATCCCGAGGAGAACATACTCTACGATACAACACCCTACAGCAAGGCTTGGCAAGCTGGACTCGGAAGTGTGGTGACATTCGGCTCACTAATCGCTTTGATTACATTTATCGCTTTGGGGACAAAGATTAACGGCACCCCACGTAGGCTGCGGACGGCAGGGTAGGTCTGGGTCATAATATGCAATATGCAGATAATAGGAGCAGTGAAGAAATCTTGGTTTGCGGCTCGTATTTGAGTAAACTACTCACCAAATTTCTCACCTAACCCTCCCTCTCTCCCCCCCCCCAGATTCTTCCTTTCTAATGATGAGCTTGACTAAAATTAAATCCCCTAAATTGTGTTTCTTTTTTAGAGCCCCATTGAAAAAGGAGATGGCGTAGTACCACCCATTTTAGCCGTCTTAGAATGTTTATTATCCTCATTGTGAGGGTGTATGTGTTTATTAAATAAAAGCCTTTTGATTTATAACTGCTTTTTTGGAGTTCTGAAGTTCTACTCCTGTCTGCGCGAAATTAAACCCAAAAGTCATTATTTGATTGATTAGAATTATCGTATATGCATATTTGAACCTAGCGGTTATGGCATTTAGTCAAAAGGACACCAAATTGAAAGATAAGGTAGAAACTCGTATCAAAGGGTGAGGTTTGTGGGGGGAGGGGGGAATGAAGTAATTGCGATGATGTGAAAAGTAGCCGAAAGTTTTAGAACCCAAAATTTCGGTCAATTCAACTCTAATTTTAGTCCCATTTTAGCCTCATCTAATGTAAGTGAAGTTGCATGCAATTTCATGCGTACCCCTAGTTAAATTTTACACTCTTACTGTGATATTATCCCGTGAAAAACTCCTGTCCTTAGAGTTCATCTGGTGGCAAATCAGGAAAGTGTGAGCTTAAGTGTGCCATTTGTGAGCCTGACGATAACAAGGGGTGGGGGGTAGGAGAGGGAGAGAAATGCTGAGAAGGCATAGCATGACTAAATAAATTAAATTTTCTCTGTTATTTGACGAGCGGATGAACAGCTAAGAAGAGGCCTATGTCGGTATGGTAGAGAGTGGGTAGGTTTATTTATATCAAATGGCAGGCGTTTTGATAGTAATCATTAGCCCTGGAGCTGACTTCGGGGCTTCACAGAGAGGAGAAGGAATATCAAAGTGAAAAAGGTCGAGAGGGGGAAGGGGAACAGAAGAGTGTTTCAAAGATGTAAAAGAGGCAGAGAGGGAACAGAAGAGTGTTTCAAAGATGTAAAAGAGGCAGACAGACGCAAAGGCAGAGAAAAGGTGAGTTGAGTACTGTGGAGGTGGTTGAATATGACTTACAGTGGGGTCATGGTAGTTTGAAGTCAACTACCGGTTAATAGACTTTTTTGCCGTATGATCATACGTTGCCCAGGGTGCACCACGTGAAGATAAGTCTATCGCACACCCCGAGAGTGGGTAGGTACTGCAATATTAACGTAGTTTTGGCAATGGAAAACAGTTTCATTGAGGAGTTTTTCCCTAGACTGCTAAAGGCGTTTGCATGCTTTTTTTATAAAATTGTATTGTCTCTGTTATTTACGATCTATTTATTTATGTATATCAAATAGCATGCTTTATGATGGCCATCATTCACCCTTTGGTTTATTTCCTGCTTTGCAGAGGGGAAGAACATCAAGGTCACAGAAAGTCGAGGGAAGGGGTCGGGGAACAGAAGAGTGATGCATAGATGTTAAGGAGACAGAGAGACCAAAAGGTAGAGAAAAAGGTAATGCGAATACTTTGGAAGTTGTTTTATTTGGCACACATTGGGGTCATGGTAGTTAGAAGTCAGAAGGCAACTGCCGGTTAATAAAATTTTTTCCCCTAATGAGTATATGTTGCCCAGGGTGCACCACGTGAAGGTGTGTCTAACGCGAACCCCTGCTCTTTATGGTAATCGTTGGCTAAACATACAAGTTGTCAACCGCAAAATTTCCTTGAATTTCATCACGGACATGTCTGATGGATCAGAGAAAGCCGGACAATGTGTTGTGCCTTAGAGAGTCCAAGGGAATTTTTAATTTTGGCTGAAAATGGTTAATGAATATAGGATGCGTCAACAATCTCAGTTGTTACCCCAAGATCACTTTAACTCTTTAGAATGATAAAGTAGCACTTTTGGGGTACATAGTGTCACTTTACTTTTCAAGCGTTTAGTGCATCTAGGTTTCATCGCAAGTCGATTTTGAAATCAACATCGGCTTATCTCGGAGGATATAACGCTTTCAACATATAATTTGAGGGTGCATAGTGAAAGTGCAAAAGAAGATTTTTTCAGACTATTGTAACTTCAGAAATAAATGGGGTTAATGATGCGCTTTTAATATGCTAACCTCAAGGAAATGTCACAAGCCGAAACGAATAATTTCCCAATACATTTAGGAAAACGCATTTGAAACTTTAATTTTGGATTCGGAGTGGTTGCCATTAGCTTCACGTAGGTGTGAGTCATATTCTGTCATCCCCTGTACAGGACAAACTTGGCCTATTCTGCTGAACCTTCCGCTGTGAATCAGCGACTCTTGACTTTGTGGACAACCACGCTAAGCACTGCATCACCAGCTCGCACAAGCGAATGATCGCATATTTCCCAGATCAGTCGTACGATGCAACGAGGCATGATCTGTTTATTGTTTCAAAATGTTGACTCTTATCACGAATCACCTTTTAGCTATCTCTGTCACCTGTTCCAGGCATTTAAATTATCCCAAGAAGTCCAGTCACATTCACACAGTTCTATAAATATTTTTTTTAAAAGGAGTGAAGTGACTCAACAAATTCCATCTTCAACTTGGACAACTTTCAACAACTAATTTTCTTCCTAAGATTCACATTTCTATTAGCCTCACTCTATAGTTACTGTAGTCTGTTAAAATGATGCTTTAACACTGGATTGAGGGAGGGTAGGGGGTGGAGAATAAATTTTAAAACAACGTTATTATCTGATTATTCCATAAACGCATGTAGGTCTTCGTCAATTTTTTTTGAATTGTTAGCTAAAAGTGGAATCATACCAGAAGCCCTATGAGTAATGGGAAAGATGCAGACCTTAGGAGGATCAGTCAATTGGATACCATCTATTAGAACCATCGTCATTTCGATTACTCTTACCTATCATCTTCGTGGGAGATCAAAAAGCCTGATTCTCTTAAAGCGTTTTCTGAAGTAGATCGGCTTTGATTTGATGACAAAACAATAGAATTTGATTGCGGTTTCTGAGGCTCCTGTTGACATGTTAGTAACCTTCTCTTTACTGCAAACAGTTCCATGTGAATTAAGGAGCTAAATCAACCCAGTTCTAAATTCTGGATATCGTAAACCTATGGAAGTGGGTGTCATCTCAAGACATTGAAATATTGGAATATGACCGTGTCAGACACCCCCTACGGAAACAGAAAAAGCCAATGACTGCATAAATTAATCAATTCAATATATGTCTCTTCATTTCCCACCCCGTTCAATGCTTTATTAAACACAGTAGCCATTCTCTTACGGCTAAAAAACCAGCCAAAAATATCCTCAAATACCTAATGGAATGACGCTGATGATGGGTTGATAGATAACCTGCTCACTATTATTGCATTAAGCTCTAAATAATTTAGTTTTTTTGTTCATCATAGAACTGAGCGACAGACATCAACTATAGTTAATGCCCCATCCGAGGCAAAATCAATCCAAACAATTCTCCATTTTTGACCAAATTTTTCTAGTCCAAAATGTCATGTCCGCTCTGACTTCCTTTTAATATTTTTTGGATTTATATATATATATATATATATAATAAAAATTCTTATTATTTTTACTACTATTAATAAGAATATTAACGCCTGTTTGGCTACTATGCCGGTAGGTGGAAAAATAAAACTGCTCACCGAGGATACGCTTAATTGACCTCTTTGAGTATTTCCTCAAAGGTAGCAAAGTTAATAATAGGCGAAATTTTTTCGGGATAATTAAATGGAATATCCTAGGGTTACAAATTCAAAGTAAAATATGCTATATGGTTGGAAAATAAAAGCACTCTTTGTTATACCATTAGACGAAGGTAGGTGTCGCAATAGAAGTGAAATGTAGGCACAGAAGTTCCTCTGTGATGTCACGAAGCACGGAAATATTCAAATGTTAATTATTTTATAATTTAATAGATAAAACCAAAGTTGCTGGAGGGAATATTTATTTATTTCAAATAGCAGGCGTTTTGATCGTGATCATTAGCCCTTTAGCTTACTTCGAGGTTTGCAGAGACGAGGAGGAACATCAAAGTCGAGAGGAGGAACAGTAGAGCGATTCATAGATGTAAAGGAGACAAACAGACATAAAGGCAAGATCAATACTGTGAACGTGGTCGAATATGACTTACAGTTGGGTTGTGGTAGTTTGAAGTCAGAAGTCAACTGCCTATTAATAGACTTTTTGTCGTTGAGTATACGTTGCCCATGGTGCACCACGTGAAGGTAAGTCTATCGCACACCCCGATGGAGGGAATATAGATTCACGAAATACGACGATTTTGAACTCTTTAAAAATTTCGTTTGCTGCGGGAGATTACAAAACCAAGACGAATAAATACCACTTTTATAGACGTTATGAAAAGGAATTTTTTTCCGGAAATTTGTAAAGCAAAACAGGTGAATGTAAATTCCTCAATTTAGGCTTCTATACGATTATTCTCTTCCTGAGAGCTTATTTCGTAGTCATTAAGGGGTGAAAAATCGACGTGATTGCTTGCTTTGTATCTTGACAGGTGATTGCTAACTTATTTTAATTTGGATTTAAACTTTTTACAATTTGATTTATTTCCTACTTTCGCTATAAGCCTTAAAATTAGCACTCTCAGATAGGCAAGAATGCGAACGAAATAGGTCTTCACATAAGTAGATTAGCTTTAATTATTTTAAAAAATGTGGAATCACGAGAAATGTTTAAACATTTATGGTTAGCTCATCAGAGGTAACTTAAACATATGATGAAACGCTGTTCACTGAAGGTATCAACACCAGATTGTTGGATCAGGCTTAATAAGTACATACTACACAAACGGAAACAGAATGCAAGCATCTTTGTGTGAACAAGGTTAGTATGTCACCAAATAGTCCAACGAGGTATTTAAGAAATATTTTATTTAAATTCCCTTTGTATTTTCACTTTACAATTTTCCTCCAATAAAAAATGGAATTAAGTTTGCTCACTTCTTCTAATGGTAAAAGTTGCTTCCATTGAATTTCGCATTAATTGAAAACAAGTGTGCTTTCTTAAGAGAGACCTCTGTGGTTGGGGTGTGCAATGGACTTACTACCATGTTGTGCTCCCTGGGAAACGTATACTCATATTGATAAAAAGTATATAACTCGGCAGTTGACTTCAAACTATTTTGACCAGTCTGAAATGGAACTCCAAAAGGAGAAATCGTCCTTGTCAGGGCGAATCACGACTTCTACAGATCCTTCAGTGAAATGATGGAGGGTTGTCACAAGACAAGAAGATCCAAAGTTAGAAAATCCTATGATATAGACAATATTCACAAGCATGGAAGCCAACCTTACGGATGAAAAACTTAAATGTCACCAATTCTCAGGCCACAATTAAGACTTGAAGATGAAACGAACTTTAAACACGATCAAAGGAGAAGCAACAGAAAGCGAAACTCTCCAGCATAGTCAAATGGCCAAGAATAGAAGCTGTTGCAGAAATTAATCTACGTACCGGACACGATTGCCTGGCGAAGCACCTTCACAGAATAGGCATATGCGCTCAAACAACATGTCCAGTCCCTTATGTGGCCTACAGGATGGAATAGAGGAAGCTCGCCTGATTCGGCGTCCAGACCTAAAGACAATAACAGAAATTCAGAGACACTGGGAAGCCAGAAGTCACATAATGAACAACTGTTACTTATTACAAAGCCTTATGAAGGCCTAAGTCAACAAGGGGGTTAATGATAAATATTGTAAAGCCTGGCATTTGATATAGAAATAATAATGACCTTTGTTGTTCTTTGAATTATTTTCACTCCTCTTGAAATGCTAAGATCTTAGATTATGCCAAATATACTACTGAAAGTATATTAACTTACGCTTGAATAAAGGGAAAAATTTTGACCCTGTGAGGAAGGAAAATAAGTAGTTTGGCTTTAATGGAAGCAATTCAATCTCAAATAATCCACACGGAAACCAAATTGATCGATCTTTAAGTTCTGGCTATCGTAAACCCAAACAGCCAATGCCTCTAGTAAAATGCGTAAGAGGACATGAAGAATGTGCATCGAGGTTATTAAATAAACGGCAAAATATTGGGGAAATACTGGACTTAAAAATCCGTTAGTCTATGGCAACCCTAGTTCCAAAATAATTCCTCATCACTTAATTCTATCCATTTCTCTCACTCCCTCTCTCCCTAATAATAGGCATGCAATCCTCATCCGCGTGTTTTTCTTTCGTTGTCGGAAACATTGTATAGTGGAAACTGGGTGTTTTTACTGCTCCGACTTCGTTCAAGCACACCGATACAACGCATTGGACTGAGTGAATAGTAGTGTGACGCGGAGCACTGTGCAATTCCTCTAAGAGAATAAGAGCAAGGGACAATGAAGGCTTGCAAAGAAAAAGGAGTGGTACAGAAACGAAATTGCCTTGAAATTGCCCTTTTAAGTATGAACATGAATTTGTACGCAGTAAATGCGATCCATTGTGCTGGCAAAATTGCTTCCGAGCGGTAATTCCCCGCCGCTCTTTCTATATTTTCTACCCGGGGGTGTGCGATAGACTTACCTCCAC
>UZAE01014550.1:0-13615 GCA_900617975.1 Rodentolepis nana | reverse complement strand
GCAACCACATTATCAGTGTTATAGAGCTATTATCAAATTTCTCTGAACTTCTCTCCAACCTTTTTTCGTAGAAGAACATATTCTATTTTCGAAACAAATCCTCCATACTTTAATACAATTGCAACCACGTACCAGTTATAATACAGCTGACTGCCGTCTCCATGCTTGTACGTCTTCCGTTCTTCCAGTCTGATCAGCAGTGTTGTGAAGGGCGTCCCGCTATCTTTTCAGTTATAAAACGTAGTGAATGGTAATCATATCTAGTATCTCGGACTTAAATAGTATGACTTAAATCCTACGTTTGACTCAATAAAATCTGTACTGTCTTGCTAAACTAAAAAGACTTGACGAGACCCCCCCCCCCAGACAATAGAGAGGTTATATGCATACGGTGTGGAAACTTATATTAAGGGCGTGTGTCGATCAATGAGCTTAGTCGTAAAAGTACAAAGGTTAAACAATGCAGAGACTATTGATTACTTGCTAACTGAGTGATCTCTGCTCTCACGACCCCATATGCTTCATAACCGACAAGTGTGGCTAAAAATACTTTCCAGAAAAGCTTTGCGATAGCACAGATTTCAAGACCAGCCTGCTACGTAAGATATAAATATGACGTTTCCATAATTCAAACTTTACCTATTTAAAAACCAATGAAATTAAGATACTCTTGAGAATTGCTTGGTTCAATTGGCAAACCATGGCACGTAATTTAACAACGATACTTAAATAGAATTTGATAAGACAAATAGAGTTTTTGAGGATATTTAAGCATGCTAAGATTATATGTTGAGACCAAATTTCGAAAGATGCGTTTAGACAAATAAAACAAATAGTTATGATTACCATTTAGATAACGGTTATTTTTCGAACATCTAGAGGACATCGGAAATATCAAGCACATTAAAAACTCAGCGTGGTTAAGAATGAGTTAGTGAGGAAATATATTTCTACTACCTTTTTAAAAACAATTTATCTAACCAAAACTATAAATTTGTTAAATGGTCCCTTCAGTTGTTAGATTTTAAGTGCATTAATGAGCCCTTTATGTATCTAATTCAATATTTAAACTTTCACTTTTGAGAAGACACTAAAATTGGAATCAATCAATATCCACACACGTTGGTAAATAAGAAGAATGCTACTAATTTTCTTTAATCGAAACCAAGTAAAATTTTATTAGGCAAATTATGAAAGAATTTCTTTGTAAGGTCATAATGAATTTAACTTCGGCGAATTTAGATCAAACCTAAATAGAAGTCAATAAGATGACCTTGAGTAAATACTTTAATTCAGAGGATTCACGCGACTATTCCAAATGGCACTTGAGGAATTTAGAGTAGGCCCTTTAGACGGAAGATCGGACTTCGTCATCCCATTCAGGATTGCTTATCAAAAAGTAGGCATCTTAATTAATTTCGGCAAATTTAGAATGGCATAAAGCAAACAATCGATGGAGTAAAATCTCATTCCGAGTAAGCTTATTCCCCTTTAAATACCACTTATCTATCAGTGTTTCCATTCTTATTTATAATCGAGATCGAAAAAGCCTTGTTCTTGTCAAACAAATGCGTCCAGGTCAGTACAACATCAAAACCATTGTTTCAAATGCTAGTTCGGTTGGTTAAGTACATATTTACGTAATGCGAAGATTAGGGAATGTGTAATTGGCAATATTAGGCATTTATATCAATGATGTAGGAAATTTTGGACTTATCAATTACTCAATGTGATTTATTTAAGGTAAATTTTATTTTTATATTTGCTTTTTTAATAAGCAAAATGCTAAGTGTTTATTCGTTGGGAATGACATTTAAATTTCGAGAATTTGTAATTTAAGATTGTTTTGTTTCTTCTGATTTATATTGAAATTGTGTATTTTACGTATTTATTCTGTATTGCGTGCATATGCTTCCATTAGGCTTCATATTGATTGACGACTTTATCATTTCTATTATACAGATTTAATATGGTCGTTTTTGATACGAAAGTCTTAATAGATAACATTTTCACATTAATGAAATCTTTATTCTTTCTCTCAGTGGTTTACTACGCCCAACATCAGAATTCTTGTAACGCCAATAATCCTCCCGAAGATGTTGGTTACACACTTGAAATTTGCGCTGGGCTTGTGGATAAACCAAATCTGTCCTTGGAAGAAATCGCTGCTGCTGAAGTTCATGAGGAATGCGGCTATAAAGTAGATCCATCGAGGTTGAGAAAATTCTCTACAGTCATGTAAGCTTCTTAAGTTCACGTAAGTGAAATACTCTCTCGATTTTGAGTTAACGAAGATGCAACTGAATCTATTTTAGTGTCAATGATTGCTTGTCAGCTGCAATAGGATGTGTTTATTATTTGGAAGTTGGCGACAACGACCTTGACTTGGCTGCTGGTGGTGGGAATGCGGAAGATGGAGAGTGGATCGAAGTAGTTTACTGGCCCATTGATCGTATTGATGAATTATTGACTTTAACCGAAACAAAACTGCATGTTTCAGATACTACGATATTAGCTGCCCTTTGGTTTCAGTTACACATAGTGCCATCCCTTTGATAATTAAAATAAATTTTGCGGATTAATTCCATTTGTATCTGCTCCATTTTATGTAATATTTTTGCGTTGCTGAAGCAAACGGATAACCAAGATGTTGCTAAACTTATTTTTTTTGGGATAGAAAGGGGGGGCGGGGTTCGTGAGCACAAAAAATTAATTAATTAATTAATTTTAACTTTATTTGGTCATGGAGTGAAATGCAGTTTATTGTTTGAAGCTAAGTTGGGAAAAAACTCGTTTCACAAATATTAAGCAGACCAAATGTAATCTCTGGGAGAAGCAAATTATTCCGAGACCTTAATGAACGTCTTCTTATTCATCACTTATTCATCTTATAAATTCTACTTGTAAGCGAAAACACTTTGATAAATACTGGAAGATTGTGGGTAATTGTGACACGAATAAGCCTTAACCTGTCCTCCGAGATCTCCTACTTTGGGAAAGTCAAATTTCATGAGCTCAGATGCACTATTTGAGCACAATAGTTTAGTTAATAAAATTATAGTATAATCCACGTGCATTGGCATAGGGATACCACGACTTTTCCCAAAATTGAAGTTGGGAAAGCTCTTCCCCAAAGGGCAAATAGGGTCTGCAGTATTTTCCGTATTGTTTGAATTATGCTACTTCATAGGCTCCATCCATTACAAATGCTTGTAACATGAGCAAAAGTTATTGTTAGAAATCAGCCTAATAAGATACTGGAAAATCCGCCTTTCCCACCTAATAGTTTGCAAAGGCCCACGCAATAAAGCATAATAGAATATTTCGACTTTCCAATTGGTCCCATATTATCCCAAAACAAAACAAATCTGCTTAAAACCAAAATTTATTGATCGAAATCGAGTTGCCGAAATGTTAGAGCCCGAGAATATCCAATCCTATTTAAGTCAAACAAAATAATTTATCCCCCCTATGGGAGGGGATTTCGCTGCACGTGAGAGTTTTGCATTGCAGCGCCTTGGTAACCCATCAGGTAGGCTTCCTGCAAGTTGAGGTTCTGGATTTCGAAAAGCATCTTTGTCAAATCAACCTGCATTTCACCGAGTTTTTCAAGCTCTTTCATAAAAAAGGAGTCGCGTTGACATTGCAATGTCGTGCAACCTTCATCCCAGTCGCCGAAATGGGCTTGGACGAAAGCACTGAACACAAGGAGGACAGCGAAGATAGATACACAAGAGGAGTGCATAGGAGGTTACGGTTGTTAGGAGGGAGTTATGAAGGTGGACCAATAGGGAAAGGGGTTTATATGAAGGACCAGAGGGTTCAAAGTCTCCACTTGAAAGCCAAGTATGACATGGTAGAGTACTTGCTTAAACGCTGGCGTTAAAATGTGTTTTTTTTATTTTAATTAAGCAACGAAAAGCAAAGTTTATTACTTGAGCGTCAAGTGCGAAACACTTAACTTTTGTTTCCAAAGCCATCGAATTAAGTTGTAAAATTATTGAAATTTGAGCATTCAACAATCATCATAATGGAAAAGCATTGTTGTTGTGTTTAATTATGCACTTTCCAGTATTTTAATATAAGATGAACTTGCAAAACGGGACTACTATTCGTCCAATTAAATTAGTTAACGCATGTTACAAAGGACAGTGATTTGAGAAACTAATTTTGTACGAAATCTGACGTACTTAATGGGGCGTGCTAAAATTTGTTGAACAGGGTTGAGAGGATTGTAGCGGATTGCTACGCTAGTAAAGCCTAACCGACTCAGAAATCTCTATGGCAGATTCTCCAACATCAAGCTAGACTCCCAGAACCAGCTAAGCTATAGCCCAGCTATGAAGGAAACAGACGTGTAGCACGGAGCACGTTTATTCAGTACGAGTATATTGAGGAAAAAGTGTACACGCAGGAAGCTTAATCATGATCAGGATGGCGGATTAGGTTAAACAAACAGAGATTAATGATTGGTCACTGTTTGTACGGTCGCACCTCCCAATCATGGCGTGCAGGCATGCGATGACGTGTCCCACAGGATCATTAAACAAAGCCAGGTTCAATTTGCTTTCAACAACAAAACTTGTTTGAACAAGTTGTATCCATATCTTTACATTTGTTAGATTATTCTTTTTGGCAATAACATTTAATGTATTGGGTGGGCAACTAAGTCATTGCCGTTTTTGTTGACGGATTCACTCTATACTTTCTTTTGTTTTGTTAACGTGGCCAGAGCATCTAACCTATATTTTTTCTTACTGTATGGGCTTCTAGGTTAATTAGTAATTAGTTCTTTAGTTTTGTTTTTATCCCAATTTAAAAATGAAAGAACAGGACGTGCACTTCCGACACATTTTATTGTATTACTTACGAAAAGGCAAGAACGCATCGCAAGCACAAAAGAAGTTATGTGCCGTATATGGAGATGAAGCCTTAAAAGAAAGGCAGTGTCGAAATTNTCAAGCGAATATTTTTTTATAATGTCCAAGTTTACACAACCGTCTAATAAAACTCACTATACTCATTTTTACTTACAGTTGACGGGGGTGTGCGATAGGCTTACCTCCACGTGGTGCACCCTAGGCAACGTATACTCATACGGCAAAAAAGTCTATTTACCGGCAGTTGATTTCTGACTTCAAACTACCATGACCTCACTGTATGTCATAGTCGACCACTTCTACAGTACTCACCTAACCCTACTCCCTACCATTGCGTCTGCTTCTTTTACATCTGCAAATCACTCTTCGGTCCTCCCTCTTGAATTTGTCTAACTTTGATGTTTCTCCCTTCTGTGAAGTTCGAAGTCAGCTAAGGGGCAATGATAACTTTCAAAATGCCTGCCATTTGAAATAAATAAATAAATACTTACAGTTGACGGAAATTTCCGTATATTGGCGAACGTTTAATTGTTCGGGTGGATAACTTGTAGAAGCCTCACAAATCAATCGTTGACCATCTTGTTCGGCAGTCACTTTGTCCAGAGTAAGAGTGAGTTCCAACTCGCCGTCGGAGGGAAGTGCCGATTTCTCTTCGGCTAAAATGTCTCCATTGGACTGTTGAGAATAAAATTATGGCAGATTAGAATCCAATTTTTAACAAGTAAAAACCACTATCGCGATAGGCAGTGGGCTGAAAATCCTAGCGCTAGTGAATGAATCGTTGGACGATTTGGATGGGCACATGCATATACTACGTAGGACTTTTAACTTAATAGATGAAGACTTGGAAAGGGGACTTGGGCTACAAAATTTGTTGAATACGAAATCACAATGTCTTATGCTTTGACACTCCAACAAACTGGTCAAAGATAAGTCCACTTCTTGTAATGAAGAATGCTTGAGCAGACTAAACGTCAATGGGAAACAGTCTCTTGAATTATTTCAAACGTAGACGCTGCTTTACCAGAGCCGATGCTTGCTCCAATGCAATAGTATAAGTTAGAAGTAGGTGGCCTATGAGGTGTTAAAGAATGCATTCCATCGGAGGTATCAAGATATCCAACTGTCATATTCCAAGACCGTCAATAAGTGCAAAGGCCGCGGAGGTTGAATTGTGCAACTCAAATCTACATGTTCCTCAATAGAATTCCCGCCTTTTCAAAAAAGTATAGATAGAAATAGGTGGGCAGTCTTAAACCGTATTTTCTTCATACGAGGATTTATTCAAAGTTGGAATTCTTTATCTGTACAGCAAAATTTGCTTCTCAATCACCTTGTATAACATAAAGGGGATAGAAAAATGTACTATCGTGCATAGTGATGCTTTGCTTAATTAGTTTAAATATGAATGTACATACATTTTGTAAAATTTTTTGATAGGCTGTTTTCAGTCATCCGATATTTGAAAGTACAAGCTTTAAATTTAAGATATCAAGGAAAAAAATATGGAAGCCAAATCAGGTCTCTTTAAGGAAAATATTGCAATTAGAGCAAGCAATAGAGAGTAGGTGTTCGAAACTTATAATTGGTGAGCTTGTTAGCACCATCATTAAAAAACAAATAAAACTTTATTTTGCTGCAGTCTTTTTCATTCGCCCCGGGTGTTTAAAAAATAACACTTTCTGAAATGACTATCTTTATTTGGTACAATATTTGGCTTAAGTTAAACAACGAACAAGCAAAAAGATAGTTCTTTTAATTAAAGATGAAATATTAAAAGTAAGCTAAGATACGCCAAATCTAAGAGGTTTTAATTGCATTTGCATTTTACAGGAAGAACTTAAAATTTTCTTACTTATGTAAAAGAATGAATGCTTAAAAGTTTAAATCATCTATTTAATTTTTTGATCTTTACAACGCTATGGCAACTGCTTTCTTGTCGCTAAGGCACTAAAAGTTATTTACGCTGTATAAGAAATTCATGCCTGGTATAAATCATTAAAAGAGTCATAAGTTATCTCGCAAGAAGCAGAGATACTTGAATGACTGGAGTTTTCCCATTGAGCAATGGACTTCTTCGAAACATTTTCCACTTCAATTCGTGAATGTTCAGAGTGCGATCGAACCTGATTTAAATTCAACAAATCAAGATAATAGCTCGGGGTCGTAATATTAAGTATTTAATTAAATAACACACAATTTTAAATTTGCAATTGTGGGGTATGGGATAGACTTACCTCCACGTGGGGCACAGTGGGCAACGTATACTCATACGGCAAAAAAGTCTATAAACTGGCAGTTGACTTCTGACTTCAAGCTATCATGACCCCACTGTATGCCAAATTTGACCACTTTCCCAGTACTCACCTCACCTTTCATCTACCTTTGTGTCTGTCTCTTTTACATCTTTGAAACNCGCAGAACCAAACGATAAATTCAAATGTGTATGTTGAAGAACTCGAAAAACTGAAGGATGCAATTGAAGATAAGTGGCCGGCATTATCAAATCGGAAGGGTGTTGTTTTCCATCATGATAACGCAAGGCCCCACACATCTTTGGTTACTCGGCAAAAATGATTGGAACTGGGTTGGGATGTTTTGTCACACCCACCCAATATATAGCCCTGACCTTGCGCCTTCGGATTACCATTTGTTTCGTTCCATGCAAAACTCTTTAAATGGTAAAATTTTTAACAACGCGGATGATGTCGGATCACAGCTAATTCAGTTTTTTAATAGCAAAGACCAGACATTTTACGAACGGGGAATTTTTACTCTGCCAGAACGATGGAAAAAGGTGATCGACAAGAACGGCCAATATCTAATTGAATAAAGTTATATTTTTAAACAAAAATTCCTAATTTGCCTTCTTACTTGAAATCGGCAATGACTTAGTTGCCAACCTAATATTTATTGGACTTAACAATCTCCCCTTGATTAACTGTAATTGGATTTGGCAATGTATATATTTTGATGGCTCTGGTGTTTTGCAAAACTCGTTGAGGTATTGAAGTGGAGGTCTCTCCAATAATCTTCTTTCTATAGACTTAGAAACACCCGCGTTACTGTCCCAAAGAACGATACACTGAAACTCCACTTTGCATGTTTAAGTAAAGTCCATTAATGCTTAAAAGTTACCGCTTCGGCACTTGGGATTATATTTGATCGATAATACGTTACAATAGAGCCTAAATAATTTGTAGATGTTTTTCCTATCATAATTTATCAAGGTGATTAACAAAAATTTAATTGAGTAGGTCCGAACGTTGACTTTTTTATTTTATACAAGGGTATTTGAGTTTGTTTTAGCATGGGAATTTCGGAATCCTATCACCAAGCCGATAGACTTACCTCCACGCAGTGCACTCTGGACAACGTACACTCATACGGCAAAAGAAGTCTATTAATCGGAAGTTGATTTCTCACTTCAAACTAGCATGATGCGATTGTGTGTCATAACCGACCACTTCAACAGAACTCACCTTACCCTTTTCTTTACCATTGTGACTATCACTCTTCTAGTCCCTCTCTTGACTTTTTTTGACTTTGATGAGAAGCCCAAAGTCATAAAGACTGCATGAATTAGTACGTTTCTCGTGATCCCATTGAAATTTCAACCTACCACGAAATACATTTTCTTCCTTTTCGGCTTCTTAAGCGTCTAGCGATATTTTCACTTCCACTGCACTTAATCTGCTTGTTATCAATATTATCCCACTTCGTTCACCACCATATTACTTCTTCTCAACTTCAGTCAGTCTACCAAAGTCCCAGTCCTACGAAACCTTTTGAAATTTTTGCCACATTTTAAGGATACACCAAAGTTGTTTGAGGCAGTAATTGCATGCTTTAATTAAGATGGAGGGGTGTGCGATAGACTTACCTTCACGTGGTGCACTCTGGGCAACGTATACTCATACGGCAAAAAAGTCTATNTCTGTTCCCCCCCCCCTCTCGACTTTTTTCGCTTTGATGTTCCTCTCCCTCTGTGAAGCCTGAAGTCAACTAAAGGGCTAATGATAACTATCAGGCCATTTGAAATAAATAAATATATAAATTTGCTAGTGGCCACCTGTGCAGCAAGTGCAAATACCATCAAGAACTTCGAGCAATTGCCTTTCCTCTTGGAGCTGGGGGAGAGGCGAAGATTTCAAACAACGTTTTTACGTGAATGTGCGAATGCTCTCAATGATTTAGGAATTTACAGCATTTATTGCATTTTCTTGTTTGTGTGCTCATTAAACAGAACATTCGGCTCCCTTCCTTACTAATGAAAAATGCAAATACGAAGCAGAAAATAAAAGCATTTTCCATTAGTTGCCAATTTTCCTATTTCTATTTAATGAACTAGATTTCCCAACGTTTATCAAAAAGCACTGGGATTGGAAAGTTACATTGTTAACCCCGTTAACTCAATACTTCAAGAACGATGAAAAGACAGAGCTTAAACGAGCATATTTATGCTGTTTAAAATTTATGAATATTAAGATATTGACAATTTAATCGCCGAAGTGGACTTTGAAGGGGATTACTTCTTTTAACCCGATACAATGTAATGAGATTTTTACAATTTCATGTTCGACTCAATAGGCCAGTACCGATTTATCACCCCAGACAACCAGTTAAAGCGAAAGTAACCTTAATACCGACCATAATACAGTCATCAGTATCGCATTTGGACAACAGCCAACAACTGCAGTACCCCCCCCCCTCCCCCTCCTCCTTCCCCCAATCCGCAAACTCCTAGTCACTGTTTCGACCAGAATTGAGCAATCGGATAACCAATCATATGCTGCACAAAAGGACTGGCGTGTTAACCAATGGGGTTGGTTAGACTACGATTGAGAAGGGAACGCGCTAAGCCAAATCTAATTTTGGTCCTTTTTTGTGTGTTTCTGGTGTTTTGGAGTTTGCCAATTTAGTCGCTTTCGGCGGAATTTACGAAGCGGTGAAAAATCAATTGGTTGGATTCGGATGAAAATATAATTTAAGAACACTTGCATAAGGCATATTTCTGTTCCATCAAGATAACCACCTCTCTAGTAAACACGACAAGGGTTTCGAAATAGAAACTTTAGAACTCCTATTTCTATCAACCTCTTCGTTCGGACGTTAACGTTTATCACACTGCTATCACACTATAGATAACAAAATTACAAAATGTCACTCTTTATTTTGTATCTTGAATTTTTTTATATCAATTAATCAAATAAGGACAGTGATAAGTGATCTGGCATAGAGAGAGAAGGTATACTTCTTAGAAGGTTATATTTGAGACAAATAAAACCGACCCTATTGGATAAACGACATTCCAAATTAAAGAAAGTACTACCCGAATGTGTCGTTTCATGTGTAATTCGACTGAACACTCAAAAGCATTGAAATTTATAATTTATTCCGAAATACAATTGAAATTCTAGTTCCAGCCTAGTCTGTGTATTTACTTTTAACTTATTTGAGAGGGAAATTTAAACCATAATGACGAATCCTTGGTGGTATGGAAAAGTCTGAAAGCAACTTATCAAGAATTTTGTTTGCTATAAGATGTTTATGTTCTATCGCATTTTTCTTTGAATGACAGCCATCTGAAGTGGTTGCTCACCTATCCAAACTTAAAAAGTGCTTATTCGATGCCAAAAGCAACCTCACCCATCTATCAGAAGACGTGACCTGATATTTGGCTAATAGTACATTAGAATCAATAGATTTTGTGCCAGAAAAATTTAATTTACAAGTAATTGAGTAGTTTAGGAAGAGAAAACTTGTTGTCATTTTAAGAACAATAATGTCAGAAACTGGATTTTAACGCATTTTAATTTGCGGTTAGCAGCGAATTTTAGGAAAAAAACCGGACGAAGTGACACTTTAGAGACTCGAATGGGGTTTGGAGGGGTGTGGGTGATGGTGGTGGTGTGGGNAGAAGCCCAAAGTCATAAAGACTGCATGAATTAGTACGTTTCTCGTGATCCCATTGAAATTTCAACCTACCACGAAATACATTTTCTTCCTTTTCGGCTTCTTAAGCGTCTAGCGATATTTTCACTTCCACTGCACTTAATCTGCTTGTTATCAATATTATCCCACTTCGTTCACCACCATATTACTTCTTCTCAACTTCAGTCAGTCTACCAAAGTCCCAGTCCTACGAAACCTTTTGAAATTTTTGCCACATTTTAAGGATACACCAAAGTTGTTTGAGGCAGTAATTGCATGCTTTAATTAAGATGGAGGGGTGTGCGATAGACTTACCTTCACGTGGTGCACTCTGGGCAACGTATACTCATACGGCAAAAAAGTCTATTGATCGGCAGTTGACTTCTGACTTCAAAATACCATCACCCCATTATATGTCATATTCGACTACTTCCACAATACTCACCTCACCTTTCTTCTACCATTGTGTCTGTCTCTTTTACATCTTTGAAACACTCTTCTGTCCCCCCCCCGCCCTCTCGACTTTTTTCACTTTGATGTTCCTCCTCCTCTCTGTGAAGCCTCAAGTCAACTAAAGGGCTAATGATAACTATCAAAACACCTGCCATTTGATATTAATTAAGATGGGTAGTAAACCAGAAAGCCTTTTTACTCTCTTTTTATTCAGAACATAAATAATTACCACTGGACATCTTTGCATTCCTAGGTAGTTAATCTTATCTAAACTCTACTAGGTAGTTAAGTCATTTCAAGTATAAATCAAAAATAAGAAAAAAACAAAGTATGTGAGAAATTAATTTTATTATCGAAATGTGTTAACAAGTATTATTCAAGCCCAATCTACTGTTGTTGTTGATCATGTGAGTAGTGGAAAGGGTACTGCCAAGGGGTACGCAGGAAAGAAGCCATTTCTCCATGGCGTTCAATAGTTTGGCGAAGACGCTCCATTGCGACCATCACATCTCGACGAAGGAGAGTGATATCCTGTTGGGTTACTCCGACAGGTTTCCCAGAATTTTGAAGTTCAGGGTCAGTCTCAGCTTCGCCTCCGTTTTCAGCCTCCTGAGATTCAGCTTCTTTCATCTCACTGTCAGTCATCTGACGACGGTATGATGGTAGACGTCTCAAATCTTCCTCAAAGAGGGTGAAGAAGGCTTGAGTTTGAGCAATAGCCAAAATCAGAAGGACTGCTGAAATGGTCAATGTCTTCATGTTTTATCTCGAATACAAATTTCGCACTCTCGTAGATGACTTTTATAATGTTTTTTTGGAAACATCAGAGTCCAAAGTCCAAGTGTTTATGAGTAGTAACACTTTATCCAATAGACTGGGATGTTGTTTGTCAAAACTAACTGAAGTTGATTAGTTTGCTCTTGACTAAGTGTGAGGCAATTGAAATTAATTATAAAGATGCCGGGTAGTCTTAAACGAAAACGTCATATAACTCAAAAATTTCATTTGCTAGTCTAACTCGAATGCAATTTAAAAATGCTTCTAAGGCATCAGATAAATTAGACCAATGGAAGCTATTTTCTCAAAGACTATATATATTAACAATTTAACTAAGTGAGTTTCTGGAGTCTTCACGTCCTCTCTCAGAAATGAATGTTTTAAGAGGTGAAACAATCAGGGGAAATAAATTTTTCGGGAGAGACGATGAATCATCACTGTGGTTTGTCAAGTGGGGTGTTACATGAGCAGAAAGTGGTAATAAGCGATGTTTATTGGATACTAAAAAAGGCAATTTCAATAAAACTTTACTTCTGGGAAGCCAAATTGAATACTTTCGTCATACAGAAGAGAAAATCACGTTTACCATCTCTTATGCGCTGGATTATCGATTATTGATTATTGGGTATTTTAGACCGTCTGCAGAGAAGTCGTGACTGTAATTAATGGGTAATCAGGCAGCCAACCATTTATTGCCTATTTCAAGCTTTTATAGGTAACTTTATTCTGTTTAATAATTGAATTATGAGCCAAAGGTCTTTTCTGTTAACTCTAAACTGGACAACTGACAAACAATAAAATTGATTGAACCATGCATTTTCTGTGCATAGATCATGGGAGGTCATTTATACCTTGTGGAAACAGTTTGTCAGAGAAAAAGAAATTGAAAACTTAGGGAAAAACTTCTATCATATACTCAATTTAGTCACCAAGTCAAATATAACTCGACTATGAATCAGACACTTTTTTGGCTTTTTTAATTAATTTATAGTATTTTTTCACCCTGATTGGCAGCATGTTATGCAACTACTTAGTCAGATCGAAGGTAATATGGAAGCAGCGTGTGGAATCATTTGGAAACCAAACGTTGAATGCTACGGTCATCAGTTAGATTAAGAAATTGTTTTCATTTTCACTTCACAGGCTGAGATAGAATTGCGGCCACCATAGCAACCAGTAATTTCCACGGGACCTATATATATTCTTTGGGCTTCTTGGCACTCATGTCCGTCATTCAAACACCTTTTGGGACTTCGATCCCTTTAATTTTAAAATTCCTTATCTAATAGATATTTCTTAAAATTATTATTATTATTATTATTTCAAATGCCAAGCTTTATGACATTTATCATTAGCCCCTTAGTTGACTTCGGCTTTCACAAGGGGGTTCTGGTTTTCCGTCGTTGTCCTTAGGACCGGACACCGAATCAGGTGAGTCTTCCTCCTGTAGGTCACATAGGAGACATGTTGGTTGAGTGTATACTCCAAATCTATGAAGGTTTTTGCTAAGCAATCGAGACCGGTACGTAGTCTAAACTCAGCAACGGCTTCGATTCTTGGCCAGTCGACTA
>UZAE01014549.1:0-13617 GCA_900617975.1 Rodentolepis nana | reverse complement strand
TTTCACTTTGATGTTCCTTACACTCTGTGAAGCCTGAAGTTNACCGTTCAAATGACCAGATAAAATGAATGTCTAAGGAGGACTGATTGTGTAAGTATAGTAAGCCGAAAGGCTTAGACTTAACTTAAAACATTGACTGTAATTTTCATTCTCAACTGCTTGTTGTGTATGCGTTTAGAATTCGTCTAAATCCGAATTACCTGCCTCTAGAAGATGTGCAGCATTGCCCAAAGCAACGAACTTCATCTAAAATGAAATATTACTCATAATTTATCAGTAAAAATTAATATCACGAATGTATTTTTAAAACAATCGGCCTTGTATTATTTTCGTGGGGTTGTGCGATAGACTTACCTCCACGAGGTGCACCCTGGGCAACGTATGCTCATAAGGCAAAAAAGGCTGTAAACCGGCAGTTAATTTCAGGCTTCTAACTAGCATCACCTCACTGTATGTCATATTCGACTACTTCCACAGTACTCACCTCACCTTTTTTCTACCCTTTCTACCTTCGTCTTTGAAACACTCTTCTGTTCCCCCTTCCTCAATCTCGACTTTTCACTTTGATGTTCCTTACACTCTGTGAAGCCTGAAGTTAACTAAAGTGCTAATGGCAACCATCAAAACGCCTGCCATTTGATATAAATAAATATTATTTTCGTTTATTTATTTATATCAAATGGTAGGCCATTTAGCTGACTTCTGGCTTCTCAGAGGGGAAACGCATGGCTGTCACAAAAAGTGGAGAGGGGGAACGGAAGAGTGATTCAAATATGTAAAAGAGACAGACCGACACAAAGATGGAGAAAAAAGAAAGGGAAGGTGAGTACTGTGAAAGTGGACGAATATGACATACAGTGGGGTCATGGTAGTTTGTTGTCAGAAGTCAACTACCGGTCAATAGACTTTTTTGCCGTATGAGTATACGTTGCCTAGGATGCCCCATGTTGAGGTAAGTCTATCGGACATCCAAAATGTTGAGCTCTTCTCTATGATCATCACGGAAATACTGCAAATTTTCTTGTTAAATGGACACCTTACCGGAAACCTTTCATGCGAAGTGAATATTTACATTCTTCAGAGAAAAGTAGTCACAACTTCAGGTGGGTCGTGGTGATACCAAGTACAGCCGATAAGTTCATTATTTGTCCAATCAACGACTGGGTAAATGGCCCAAAAGGATTTAAAGAAGTCATTTTATAAAAAGCGTGTAACAAATACCAGTTGAATAAATCTCACCGATCTCAGTGGGGACTCAGTGCAAAGAGTTCAACAAAATTCGTAGAATTTATAGAATATCTGGCGGGCACTTCAAGAGAAATTTTGAATGTATAAGGTGAAGGTCATCATAAATTGAGAGTTCTTAACAGATCCACTGTTCGTTTATTTGATAGACATTCTCCTACTATACCTTCAATTAGGCCCAATGACTTGTGTACTCGATCTTTAACCTTAAAAATTGTTGAAGTCTGGTAATTTACTTATCCATTCATGAAGCAGAAGAATGCAAAATTGTTTAAGGTATAGTAATTATCATTTCAATTCCTGATTTTAAATAAAAGTATGCAGTTTTTATTCGGAGAACCGATTACGGGTAAGTAGTTACAATGATATGGGAAGGTAATCACAATATTTCAGTCATAGCTGTCAAAGTGTCTGACAGAAATAAAATTCATGCCTATTTATGTGTTGAACCGGCTAGGCGGATTTTCAAAGGAGATCTTGCTGCCAAGTTCTACCTAAGGGGACTTCGTAGTTGAGCAATGACTAGAAGTCTTCCCAGTTACCCTACCTTCGAATTTTTATTTTGTTATCCGGTACCAAGGCTGTCAGTTCGTGACGACGGCAAATCAACCAAGACGTGGAACACGTCTTTGGCTTGACTGGAGTATCATGCTTTGATTGCCATCTTCAAAAACTCCCCCCCCCCACCTCAAGAAAATTCGGACAAAATAGTTAAGAGGAAACCTGTTAAATCTAAGCGAATGCAAGGGAAAAACATAGATAATACCCATGCAATATGAGCATAATTAGTATTTCGTAATTGAAGCGTTCAAAAAGGACTGACCCATACAATCTCAAATAGAAGGATTGAGATTAACAAGCTATCGGTTTTAGCATGTGATTCAACCAACCCAGGCTTTCAGCTATCACTTTCAATATAGTAGAAGAAGCATAATATCAAGTAGGTTGGTTCTAAACTGCGTTATGTGTTAACAAGCGAAAATCAAATTATGTGCTATAATTATCGAGTGCACAATGCTAATGCTATTAAATCTTGAACATTCCGAAGGGTGCGGTCATGCAAGCCGAGAAATTCTAAGCTAATCGGCCATTAAAGGCCATTCACGTTATGTTTACCGTATTCAATCACCAATCATGTTTACTGTGAGCACAGTTGCAATAAACGCTATACTCGCTACTCATCTCTTTCCTCTATATCGTTGAGGTAGTTCGACGAATTCCGGGAGCATTTCCATTCCAAGATAGGGATTGGTGGGAATAAGCTGAGTCATATTCGTGTAGCAATCTGCTGCATACACGCCGACGCAAATATCATTTTGATTTGCTAACGACCTACCACTTTTACGACAGAATTAATTTAACTTAGAAAGTTCCTATTAATTAAAATCTTATCTATCTGAATTAATGGTCATGTTTATCCTCTAGATTATAAGCCGTATAAATAATTTTCTAACAAATTATTAAATTTTTTACCTGTTTAACACTTCTGGCTTTGCGTATCGTTCAAGAAGATCAGAATCGTCGAAATCATTTATTTATTAAAATACTGGACCAAAAGCGGTATATTCTCGTGCTTTCAAAACATTTTCTCAGCTTATTGTACCATTGTTGTCGAAAGGTGCCCAAATACCTCCCGATAATATATGACAATTATTAATTATTGGTTTCAATAAATTGACACAGACAAAGCCTAATAATCGAGTTATCGGATTGAATTGATATATATTATTGGAAAGTTACCGTTGGAGATGTTGATTAAGAGATCAAAACATATTAATTCTTCTTCTGACAAAGCCGTAAGTTTACTTTCAGTGGAATGATGGAATGATACCTTAAATTTGATGTTGTCATTTTCCATTGATCAAAAAAATGATTTACCTACCTACAGGCAATTGAATTTGGGGGAAAGTGGGTGGGATTTGGGATGGGGGGAGGGGAAGAGAATGAACTGAGAGAGGGACTTACTAAGGAGGCACGAATGATAAAATACAATCTGCCTTGCTTTATTCAAATTGAGAAGAATCACGTTCTGCAAGCCGACATCTCAACTAGATGAACGTAAAAAAAGTTCTTTGGGTTCAACTCGAACAATGTACGGAGAAGAGCAAACCACATTAATGGGCATATCAACAATGATAATAATAATAATAATAGGAATAGATTACAAATATAGCAATAATATCGTCAAGGGAAATTATTGACAAATATTTTCATTACTACATATTCACCTTGATGTCACCACCTTATTTTTTCCTCCTATCTAGTAAAACCTATTCCGTTGGATGAGCAGCCACTCAGCAGTTCAAGGGCACAAACGTAAACTTTCATGCTACTAGCCCCTCCTCTGTCTCGCAGGACACGTCCTCATTATTCCTCTTAGTTTGAGAGGATGCCTTGGGAGTAGACCATTGAGTTATTATTGGATTTCAGAGGAAGGTCTCCATTTTCTGGCTTCCCGAGAGCATACAAGTTTCGATCCATTGACTGTTGCAGGAGCTAGTTCAGAACGTTGCCACCTTTCTAACTCCTTTTTTCTACCAATTCTTGGGACACTTTTCTGAGAAATCTTCTGTGAATCTTCATACCACTTCATATTCATCTCCGACCTGACTGTTGGTTTTGTCACCCGACAGAGTGTTGGATCAGCCTTCTGAGCAGCACTTTGGGTTCACAGTTCTAATTCCGTTTTTGACATGATTTACACAAGTCTACAGTTACCACAGAAGCTACAACCGTGAGATTGATACGGCTAAACCAAACGAATCTTAAATCGTTACAAAGCTAAAATCCAGTTGGAGATAGTTTACGGAGGATAGAAATAGTCTGGGGCAGAGGTTTACAAGAAATTATGCTTACTAGAATTCTCTTGATTCATGCCGCTATCTTACTTTATGCTCTATTTTCTGCACTTGTTACCAATACCCTCAGATGCTATTTGATGGCTTTGTTCAATCACTCTAAGGAGTTGACAACGGACACTTGAAATGGCAAAATATTCTTCGAGTTCAAAAAATAGTGTTGAGACAACATTACAATGAAATAAGAATGAATCATTCGGACTCTATTATGTTCCTCGGTGAAGTGCAGACATTCAAAGCACTTTTGGAGTTCTAAAAGATCAAGGAAATAGTGTAATGTTGAAAGTGGTAAAAAGATAGTTGAAACCTTCAAGGTGTTCATTTTCTCAACTGCAATACCAAACGTTAAATTTTATATTTTTTGGCATAGACGAAACACTCTTCTGTCTCTCCCCACCCCCTCTCTCGACTTTTCACTTTGATGTTCCTTCCTCTCTGTGAAGCCTGAAGTCAACTAAAGGTCTAATGATAACCATCAAAACCCCTGCCATTTGATATAAATAAATATATATATATTTTGGCATTTGTGAGGAAATGTCTAAAATTTTAGTTACCATCTTCATAAATTTCACAGGTAATCTAGCAACAGTATTGAAGTTTCCCGATGTTTCTTCCAGTTAATCAATAATCATAGCGACTGTTCTAAATATTCGCATTTCAAGTCCTTTTAAAATTTCGTCTTCATTCAGAAGAAGTAAAAAAATCAGGAGTTCGTATAACTATGGCGAAAACTTATTACAGTATACTGTAATTCACAAACAATCCAAAGAATATACATTTTATTTTCAAACACAATAATGGGAAGGAAAAATAAGATGAAGCTTTAATTTTGTTGAGGAAAAATATTGCAAAAAAACTATTAATAATTTCATCTTCACCTGGACTGAAGTACTGAGTTATCAATATTCCCAAACAGTGGGGACCTCCCTTTAAAATTCCAAATTACAATCTTTACCAATGGAATTCCAGACATGGGATGCGATTTTACCAAGATTACTTGTTAACCAATGATTTGCATTTCTTAACTCCCGTTTAGCATACTGTCTGTTCTACGATCCATATCTTAAAATACATCGGTTCCTGATATTTATCATTAGCGCTTTATTTGACTTCAAGCTTAGCAGAGGAGAAGGAACTTCAAAGTGACAAAAGGTCAAGAATGTGGGGGGGGGGAGGGGTGAAGGGAACAGAAGATTGTTTCAAAGATGTAAGAGACAAACACAAAGACAGAAAAGAGGTAAGATGAGTACTGACATAAATCGTGAAGAAACTATATCGCACGATTCCTCTTTTAAACTCATTATTTTTCTTCGTATTCATCTACATAACATCAGCTGTGTATTTACAGTGATCAAAGCTTCATCGTCTTATCCAATTTCAAATCTCTTAAAGAGAATCCAAAACTTAAGTTATCGATCTACTTGTATCATTCGATTTTCGAATTCTTCCACCTTTCTAAGCAAATACCTATGTCACATTGTCTTTGTCAATGTTGATTTTCTGGATTTTTGAGCGTCCATAGATTTGATTTCAATAGCTAATTGGACTGTATATCACCTCGCCTTTGTAGTCTTATTACTCCACAATGCCCCCAATTAACAAACTTTTGCATTATTACCACTTTATTTCATTTCAAATTTAGTTTACTTGAGCAGAAAATCGATTGAGAAATGATGCATATGCTTTTCAATTTAATACTTCCTTAAGGGAGGATTTCTGAAATTAACTTAACCAATGGCCATCGTAACTTGTTGTAACTTTGGTATTTCTTATATCTATATCTGCCTGCTATTGGCTTAGCACTCAGTCATAAAGTTTAAACTGTGGGACGCGTTATCGCTTTGTGTGTCATCGTATGCCTGCATGTTTGCTCGCCAGGATTGGGAGGTGCGGCCGTACAACTCCGTGTGCAGCGACTGTACAAACAGTGACCAATCACCGACCTCTGTTTTACCTAATCCCCCATCCTGATCATGAGTAACTCCCTGCGCGTACACTTTATCCGCAACACAATCACTGAATAACCGTGCTCCGTGCTACTCGTCTGTTTCCTTTATAGCGGGGCTATAGCTTAGGTGGTTGTGGGGGTCAAGCTAGATGTAGGAGGAATTGCCATAGAGATTTCTGAGTCAGTCGGGTTTTACTAAGGTAGCGATCCGGTATAAATCTTATATTTAAAATGAAAATTAAATATTGTTTAAGGGAGTCCAAACATGGTAGAGGTTAGTGAGAACTAAGATAAATTTTGCATGAAACATGAGGAATCTTCACGTATAGTATGCCGAAGCAAAGAATAAATACTTTTCCAACACGATGGGAGTCATGTATTGAGGTAGACTAAAAGGGTCATTTACTATCGACCCAGGTAAGAAGGTGTGAACAAGGTCGAGCATTTCGACGGGGCTGTTGACAAGCTTTTAACGGACACATCATCACAAATATTTAATTACTTCACGAACAATCTTAAATAACAATCATTAGACTACAAATAAGAGTTTCACACTCTAAAATGAGGCGCAATAAGTTAAATCGACAAATTTTACATGCTGGAAAATAAAGATTCCTGGAAGTCTATTTATACTTAACTCAAATGGCAGGCGCTTTGATAGTTCGGGCTTCATAGAGAGGAGGAGGAACATCAATGTGACAAAAAGTCGAGAGGAGGGACAAATAATGATTCACAGATGTGAAAGAGATAGACAAACACAAAGCCAGAGAAAAGGCAAGATGAGTACTGTGAAGGGTTGAATATGACATACAGTCGGGTTATGGTAATTTGAAGTCAGAAGTCAACTGCCGGCTAAGAGACTTTTTGTCGTATGAGTTTTTTCGTGGAGGTAAGTCTATCGCGCACCCCAAGATTCCTGGAAGTAAAAGCATTCTGATTCATTATTTTTAAGCCTTATTTGAAGTAGAGGTTTATTATCAATCTGGCCTTTTTACCTAACCATTGAACTAAATTGAAATTATGGATATTAATCCTTATTTAGCATAGAAATGTTTGATAATTTTAATTAAAAAGGCGTGCCATCGAAACGCAGAAATCACAATAAGAAAATCAATCCTTAGTCGAAGCATTCGAGTATCGCTGTCTGTTGCTATCTAGGTTAACCAGTATTTTAGCTCCTAAGCCCAAAGATGGAGTTTTTTGAATACCAATCCAGAGCTTTTTATCTGACGACGCATTCAGAGGAGGAAGTAATGGAGTTAGTGGGTGAAAAAGGAGTGGGGGGGGGGGGGGGGGGGGGTTTTGNGAAAAAGGGGGGGGGGGGGGGGGAGGGTGTGGTTTTGTGGTCCGATTTCTAGCAGATGGTGCACTCCGAGCAATAAAACGGTCAAAGTACCAGGATAAATTCAAAATGAGTTTGGTCACTGTGACCTTGAGGATTATGATCGGCTACGCTATTTTTGCTATCTCAGAGGACAACTTATTCTCATGAGTCTCTGCTAAATGACTGAGAAATGAAAATGTCATGTCTTAAAGATATTTTAGGAAATGTATCCCAATTTTACTTAAAATTCTCAGTAAACACTACGTTAGGAAGAGAAAGTAATTGAATTTATTGTTACAGAAAATTCTCTTAAACTAGGGCCGTGGATGCTCTATAGTTTAGAAAAGAAACACACGTTTAGTTTTGCTCCCAAATGAAAATAACTGCACACTTCAACAATAGGCATTGTTCTTACAACTGGCATAAATAACCATAACCGTTATGATAGTTTGAGCATATAAATGCAAAAGAAAGTCGCCCATCCATTCAACAAGAGTCGGAACAACTATCAATCCAGTAAATTTTGACAAAAAAACGCGTGTAGATAGGCTGATTACCATTTTGCGCCTTTAAAATTAACAAATACACCCTACCTCATTTATTTTGACAGTAATTTCAACTACTATTCAGTAAGAGCATAAATGCATAGACTCTGAACTCTAAAGTTACTAAAAAATTTCGGGAAAATGCGAGCGAATTGTTACTATTTCTACCCAACCAAGCATAATAGAGGGAAATAAGCATTTTGGAGAATTTTCTTCCTTACAGTCATCGAGATATTCGACATAGTGTCTCAAATGTAGAGATTTCAAACTGGAATTGGTCAAATTATCGCATCCTGATAGTTTTTAGGAAAAATTTGTTAAATACTTTATTGTGAAAGGCTCAAGAAAGCTTTAAACAAAAGTTTAAAGGAAAAGAAAACTTTAAACTGTTGCAATTATTTTATGGTAATAAAGTTAGTGAAAATTGGATTCATGTTTGTATTCTTAAAAGGAGTAAAGTAAGGTCAACTTTGCTCATTGGCTAGTTCATTACTCGGTTTCAAGGACATAAAATTTGTTTAAATTAAGTTAAAAATGTTCACCACGTCCAGTCAAGTTAATAACTATTCTCTCCCCCCCCCCTTCCCTCTGGGATCCGAGCAAGTGCAGCTTACCTACAGCAGAAGGCGACTGATAATTTATTAAACTAGCAATAAAAGCAAAAAGAACGGGTCACAATTGAGTCAATCGAAAGCCACTTTATACTATTGCCTAAATCAGTTTGATTGCAACTGGGGCAACATGAGAATGCCTATCCTTTAAGAGTAAAATTTGTAGATATTGAAGCAAAATAGCGAACATTTAGAAAAGAATAAATTGAGTTGTAAAAAGGGGGTAAAAATGGAAGACTAGAAACCTCAGTTTTGGAAACACTGAGAAGTGAACTAGACGAATGACCTTCATTTGTTTTTCTCTCATACGTTAAGGAAGTGGGCCATCGTTTGAAAGGCGACTCGTATTTTTAACAAAAAAAGAACACAATTTTTACTTTAATTAGGACATTTCGACAAAATAATAATGCCAGAAAAACAGTTTGTGGTATTTTAAAGCCATAAATTTGATTTAAATGTGGATTAGCTCTCCACCTGGTACAGCCTGGGCAACGTAAACTCATAGAGCAAAAAAGTCTACTGACCGGCAGTTGACTTCAAACTACCATGACTCGACACTATTGTCATATTCAACCACTTCCACAACACACACGTTGCCTCTTTCTCTACCTTTGTGTCTGTCTCCTTTACATCTGTGAGTCACTCTTCTCTTCCCCCTCACCTCTTTTTGTGGCTTTGATGTTCCTCCCCTCTGAAAAGCCCGAAGTTAACTAAAAGGCTAATGGTGAATATCATATTGCCTGCCAGTTGATATAACTAAATATGGTTTAGATTAGCATTAGTTTATTTGATAGTCATTTTATTAGCAAATATTCAAATTTTTATGAATGAACATACTCGCATCTATTGAAATAATTCATTCGGTGCCTAAATAATGTTGGATTATTTAAAGTTTCAAAATTACAAATTCTTCTCAGCTTTTTGAGAACATGTGAAATGCTGTGAGTTCTAGCAGATTCTTAAATTAGTTTTGGTATCAGTCACGTGAATTTGGAATAAACGCAAAGATGCTAGGTCCACAATATATTAAGACATCACAAAACAGAACAGTTAACGCTTCCATCGTTCAATTTTACTCTAAATGCCGAAATGTGTGAAGGACACAATTACACTTAGTAACATCAAGCGCGTGCACACATTCTGAAACGTGCAGCCATGACAACTGATCACGTTGAGTAGCAAAAGAGGTCATGAGGGCAGGGACCTCTTAACCAATCAATGATCGATAGTCATTACAGGGTCATCGTATCAAACCGTACTTAATGCTTAATTGCCACGTCACCAGGCACGCATAACTGAATTAAACGTGTCTCACGTCATACATCTGTTTCAAATGAGCTTTTTTGTTATTTCAAGGTCCTTATTGCTTGCTGAAAGATTTGTTAGCCGTTTTAAACATGAAAGAGAAAAATCATTTACACCTTTGAATTTTAAGGGTCAATTATTAGTTGTCTGAGTAATTTGAGTTCAGAAGCACTGAACTTAGCTTTATTTCTTTAAAGATTCTTGAATGAAACTGTCTGGAAACACGTAGGACATTTAAACCGTTTGAATATCTAGCATGACAATTGAGTTAACATAACGTCAAAGTTAAAGTAATGGACTTCGGTGAGAGCAATATCAAATTGCTTAAGCCACTTAGCGTTTCCGTACCGTTTCATAGAATTAAATACATTTTAAGTCCACTTGCTACAAAATGCGCTTATTAAGCATATGATTCTAAACTTGTAACATAATTTTTTTGGCAAAATATTGTTCGCAAAATGTGAGAAATATCCGACCATTTCCTCAGAGGTCATTAAACTGTTCTGCTCCTCAAGCACATCTCTCCCCTCCTCCACCACTTCAAATTTAATTGGCTGCGAGCGCTTGACCAATCACAGCAGTAACTTGGGCAGTCATCCCAGCGAAAACCAAACCGAAACAAAATCGCCCTGATTTTCAATCATTTTGGGGGAGAGGCATGACCAATCTTTTATTGGGAAGACGGGCGAGCAGCACATCTGGTAAGTCCACTGACGCATACAAATTAAAAAATTACTTTACTTTTTATAAAATAGTTAATCTTTAACTTAAATTCTTTAATAAGATACAGAAAACACGTTGGAATGAGAGTTCAATTGTCTTACTTGATAAAACGGGTATTTTTGGGTAATTTCAAAATATACATGGGATATACTGTATTCTATTCATAACAATTAATTAATTTGATTGTTAAGGACATCCGAAGTTTAAAAATTAAGTCAAATATATTGTAAAAAATTATACCCTTCGGATAAAATATGATGTTGCACATCTATCCAATTCTCGTCTGACTGGATAAATTCAATTACCCGCAAGTAAGAATCAATCTTCCAACACCAGTAGATTAACTATTGATTTTTAATGAAAGAGCTTTCAAAAGTACTTAAAAAATGAAGTAGAAAACAGATGCTCTTTGGTAAGTCAAGGTTGATGTGCCACCTTCTCAAAGCCTCAGACACTCAATTTGACAAATTTGAAGCAATTTCTTTAAGTTAACCCAAGTAACTTTTAAACTTCAACAAGCTATTATCGTCTGCAAGTTTAAGAGTTTTAATAAATATGAATACTCATCTGTTCTTGTTCATCAGCTAATTGATACAAGATTTCGCTTATGTGAATTCATCAGAAGACGACTGGCGAATTCTCAATTGTGGACATTAAAATTTAAATCATTTCGCTACATTCAATAAGTAAACAGATACATTAAAAATCAGGCAAATTTAATCAAATGGAGCTGTATAGATACGTCGACATCTTTACTTTAAAGTTTCTTTTGCCAGTTGATTTATATACATTCCATGATCCGAGTAGCAATTTCTTAGCTTACCATTGAAGAATAAAATGGACGGTTTTTGGTCAGAAAAATAGGATGTTACAAAGTGTTTCTTCTAATTTCTTCATTTAATTATGACGTATTGTTCATATTGATTGTGAATGATCTGTATGGTCTGAATGCAAAATTCAGCCAAAATTTTGTTTTCCAATCAGGCATTTATACTGGCCAATTTAAAGTATCAATTTTCCGATTCCGTGTTTATAAATTCAGCCATCGGTCATCATCCTGATCCACTGATAGAGTCATTGTCGACCGTTTGTACAAACTATGACCGTCAGTCTCTTTGGTATACATCTTCTTTCGTGTTCACTGAGTTGCCCCTTCCTCTCCTATCCACACACACGTAGTGGAGTTTGTGGAACTGGTTGTTTAGCGTCTAAATGATTTGACTGTCTTGCCAACACATCCGCATCAAATAAAAATCCGTAAATTAACAATATATAAGCATCGTATCTGCTTTATTGAAAATGAAAGGGATAATGAGGAATCCATTGCTTTCAACTTCACCGACCTTTGATGCCAAGTACTGGAGACAATTGTTCAGACGTATAACTTCCGTTGCACTCTCGTCAAAATTTCACCGCTACTAAATTACTGAGAAGATATTTACAGCTTTGAGAAAAGCAATTTCTACAGATTTGAGTTAACTAAATTGAGGTTCTGTATCTCAAACAATAATTGGGTAATATATGATAAATCTAACATTACTTTTATTATTTAACCAGATATAAATATTTTGACGCCAAAACACACATTAATATCAAATACAATTGATGCTGCTTGCCAAATGCGAATGCAACATATCTTCTTGCTTTAGTAGGAATTCTGGTAAAATTTGAGCTGTAACGTTTGAAAAAATCGCGGTTTCTTTTGCTTAGAATCTTAAGGAATTGATATAAATTAAATGAACTTTGTAATGAGAAGTTCATCTCGTTATTTTCTTGTCAATTGCCAGAAATGCCAATGAATTTTGGAATTTAAAGAACGTGACAGAAGTCAGAGAGATGCAAAAAAATTTTGAAAGGATGATAAAAAATGAATGCTCTAAATTAATTAATAATTAATGAAAATTTTAAACACATGCTAATAATTTATTGGCTTTCTTTTTCATTATTCTTGCATTCAAGCAAAAGTCCCTAAAATTGTAAATGTTAAAGGCGAGTAGTTTGGAAGTTGAATTAGAGCGAAAAAATGTTACATATACACTCTATTTTCTAGCAAATGCTAAAAGCTCCGATTTAGAGTTCATCAATCTCAAAAGTAACGGAAAAAAGATATTAAACAACATAACAATTCAGAAAACTTTTCTACTTACGTAGAGAAAGAGAATTTGGGCTATTTCAATGCATTATTTATCAGAACTTTCATTTCCAGTGTGTCGGTCATGATTGGGATCGCTTTGGAAACCATTTTCACACTTTTCACACCAGTTAATACGAGTTTGTCATTCTTTTAAGCAACAAAGAAATTTTTTGGCTTGTAAAAGAACAAATTGCAATAATTATTTTGAGCAAGAAAATATAGAGTATTTCACTTTCTTACACTTTCGAACTTATTATCGACGCATTGTCCTATTTTTTCAAAGGTTTCTTCAGAAAGGCTTCAACCCCCTGCAAGACAATTCAGAGTGTATATAAATATTCAAGAAAATTTTTTTTGTACCAATATTTTGTACCCTATTGTTGTCTATTTATACAATTTACAAGTCAGGTGAAAGGCAAGTACAAATTGTAGAGTTCAATTTCAACAGTATAGATATATAAGCGTTACTTCTAATGAGTGGGAAAAATATATTGAAAGTTGTAATCCCAATTAAGGAGGGAGTGAGTGAGTGAGTGAGATCATTGTGCTAATCTCCCCTCGGCTGAGCAGCAACCATTTCACGCTTGGATGCCAAGTAGGGGAGGGGGGTTACTCCGGTATGGTCGAGTGCATTTTTATTATGAAGATATAAATCTTTCCTATTTGTTTGCCAATATACTGCGTTTGCAAATGACCTTGCATCACGAACAATCGTTTCAAAATATGCTGCCTCTATTTATTCGCGAAGACAACCATCTTTTCTAAATAAAACTATTCATGACTTTACAATATGCATTGTAACCCCTTTTCAATGCTCATCTTGGGATAGCTGATAAGTCCATTGATCTATTTTACTCGTGAACTTGAATTCTATTATGTCTAGCAATATTTATTTATTTCAAATGGCAGGCATTTTGATAGTTA
>UZAE01014547.1:0-13628 GCA_900617975.1 Rodentolepis nana | reverse complement strand
GTACTGTGGAAGTGGTCGAATATGACATACAGTCGGGTCACGGTGGTTTAAAGTTTATTTATTTATTCAGTTCAAATGGCAGGCATTTTGATAGTTATCATTAGCCCTTTAGTTGACTTCGGGCTTCACAGAAGGGAGGAACATTAAAGTGAGAAAAATTCGACAGGGGAAAAGAAGATCGATTCACAGGTGTAACAGACAGACAGACAGACACAAAGGCAGAGAAAAGGCTAGATGAGTACTGTGAAAGGGGTCGAATATGACATAGAGTGGGGTGATGTTAGTTTGAAGTGAGAAGTCAATAACCCAAGTCAAAAATAATTTTTGCTGAGTTGAATACGCAAATTCACAATTCAGCGTTTTCTCCTCTACCCTTCACCATTTTGATCGACTATATAATCTAATAAATTAAGCAAATTTGTAATCCTGATTAGAATTGTATATTATAACGGTCGTCTGGCAATTATTTGGTCCTCTTCAAGCGCATTCTTTCAGTTAATTAAAGCTAAAGTTTCTTGGCTTTGTGTCTGTCTGCCTCTTTTACATCCGTAAGTCACTCTTCTGTTCCCCTCTCGAATTTTCCTCACTTTGATGCTGTCCCGCCCCCCAGTCTCGACTTTTTTTCACTTTGATGTAATTCTGTTCCCCACCCATCGCCTTTATTCTACTTTGATGTTCCTTCCCTCTGTGAAGCCCGAAGTCAGCTAAAGGGCTAATGACAACTATCATAACGCCTGTCATTTGAAATAAATAAACAAATAATTGAAATGTTTCAATTTTCTTAAGTGACTATGAGCTGTAATGAAAATTTCCTAACAATATAGTTTGAATGAGGGGTGTGTGATAGACTTACCTCCACGTGGTGCACCCTGGGCAACGTATACTCATACGGCAAAAAAGTCTATTAACTGGCAGTTGACTTCTGACTTCAAACTACCATAACCCCACTGGATGCCATATTCTACCACTTCCACAGTAATCACCTCACCTTTTCTCTGCCTTTGTGTCTGTCTCTTTTACATCTTTGAAACACTTCTGCTCCCCATCCCTCGACTTTCTGTCTACTTTGATGTTCCTTCCCCTGTGAAGCCCGAAGTCAACTAAAGGGCTAATGATAACTATCAAAACGCCTGCCATTTGATATAAATAAATATTTTGAATGATTAAGGGTTTTAATCATCAAGTAAATATAAGCCATCATTCAGCAACCAGGAGTGATGTCGGAATGCTTTAAATTGCGCAGCAAATTGTTCAATTCGAGAGAGAGAGAGAGAGAGGTAGAAAAAGCTGAATGCAACTCCAACTCTTTTACCTTCAGTACGCAATGTTTGCATTCTTTCGGTTAATTAAAATTAAAGTTACTTGCCTTTTTTTTGTCGAGGGAAAGTAACAATGTAAGACAGTAACTGATTAAAAAAAGACACTTTATTACAATGGTTGGCAGACAGAACTGATACGATAAAATCTTGAAAAACTTAGTCCTTATCAAGGGCACAAATTGTAACCTTTGAGAGGACCGGCAAGGATATGAATTTGTTACCACCACCAGAAAAAATTAAAAATTGCGTAATTTGAGAGGCGAAATTATTTCTGCCAACAGGCATGCTATAAAGCACTTTTTGTCGCATGTAAAACTGAAAAGGCAAGTTAGTAAATCAGTGAAATCGCGTAGAACTGTCCATTAATAGTTCTAAAGTTTACTCTCCGGCGGGAATTAGCTTCTTAAAATATCTAGTAGTCACACAAATCCAGTAGACCATTGAGAAACACGCCTGATTTAATTCACAGTGCACTATATGTTGGGCAACGTATATTCATGCGGCAAAAAAGGTCTATAAACCGGAAATTGACTTCTGACTTCAAATTACCATTACCCCACTGTGTGTCATATTTGTCTACTTCCACAGTACTCACCTCACTCTTTTCTACCTTTTCTACCTTCGTCTTTGAAACACTCTTCTGTCCACCTCCCCCGACTCGACTTTTTTCACTTTGATGTTCCTTCCCCTCTATGAAGCCCGAAGTCAAATGAAGGGCTAATGATGACTATCATAGTGCCTATCATTTGATATAAATAAATATTGTGTCAATTACCAGTGATTAGCTTGAAAAAACTGAGCCAACTTAATGACGGGAAATATCAATTTTACTAGGGCGTCTCTCAAAGACTGTTCATCATTTGATCGGACACTGAGAACTCACTTGCCCTCTTTGTAAAAGTAGATTAATAAGTGCATCGGTCTTAGAATTGAAATTAGTTGTATAACACGTGTAGCATGAAATAAAATAGTTAGGGCTATTTAAATATTTGAGGGTGTGAGATTGTTTGTCGAAGGAACCACGATAAAATGTGATAAGCTTGCAATAGGCTTTATCCGTGTATTCACAGCCTTCCATAACTGGACCACGTTTTCCACTGTTTCCATTCACCTCTCGTCCAATTTTCTCGAAAGAAGGGTTCCATTTTGAAGTTGATAAAGGTTGGACTGAAATTAAGTAAAGGAAAAAATCTTGCACCTAATTGCTCAACCAAAATCATATGTATTTGAACAGTTTGATCAAACTTTTCTGAATCTCGTATTGATTAATAATTTTCCTTAATGCCTCCATATTTAATGCATTGACTCCACCACAGTTGGGGGGGGGGGGGGGGANGGGGGGGGGGGGTTGGAAGGGGGGAGAAAGGGTAGCAGAATATACCTTCAAATGGCATTTCAAGGTTAAATGCTCTGATAGGCTGCACAATTTCTACATAATTTTGCAAGATTATATATATATATATATATATATATATATATGATGTTAATAATTCATAATCAAAAACTATTTAAATATTTTTAACTTTTACATATTATTTGAGTAGGATGCTCTCTTATGAACCCACTGTGCTGATTTGTAGCGGATTGCTACACTAGTAAAGCCTGACTGACTCAGATATCTCCGTGGCAGGTTCTCCTACATCTAGCTAGACTACCAGAACTAGCTAAGCTACAGCCCAACCGTAGAGTAAACAGACGTATCGCATGGAACACGTTTATTCAGTAGGGTTATTGTGAGTAAAGTGTACACTCAGGGAGTTTAGTCATAATCAGAATAACGGATTTGGTTAAACAAACGGAGGCTTCTGATTGGGCACTGGTTGTACGGTGCCTGAACACAGAGTGGTACGGCCGCACCTCCCGATCCTGCCGTGCAAACGTGCGATGACGTGTCCCACCGATTTGAGCGAATGTTAACAAAACAGTGCTGATTTAGGTGAATGTAAGGTATTATGAAATAAGGTGTCACGGAAATTAAAACTAGTTATTTTCCCATTTACGGGGTGTGCGATAGACTTACCTCCACATGGTACACCCTGGGCAACGTATGCTCATACGGCAAAAAAGTCTATCAATGGGCATTTGACTACTGACTTCAAAATACCATCGCCCCACTGTATGTCATATTCGACTACTGTCATACTACGCATGTCACCTTCTATCTACCTTAGTCTTTGAAACACTCTTCTATCCCCTCCCCCCCTCTCTCTGCTTTTTTTCACTTTGATGTCCCTCCTCCTCTCTGTGAAGGGAGAAGTCAACTAAAGGGCTAATGATAACTATCAAAATGCCTAATTTACCCATTTACAGCTATGATAATCCATCCAGAGTCTCAGTCCCTGGCCTGAAATATGTTCTCCGGTAGTGGATAGTTGACAATTGATAAAGGACAGAATCTCTGCATTTGGATAGAGAATTGTCGACAACCAAATATTTTAATAAAAAGCGATGTATTCGAGTTACTATTATATCTCACAATCAATTTATGTAAGTTCGCTTTAATACTTTCTCTCATCGTAGTAGATTTGAAGACTTAACCCGCCCGGTTAATTCGGATTTGTGAGTTCATTCACTCTACATTGCATTATCCATGTGACCCACTAAATAGGACTCGCGTCTATGGTGTTATGCATGTGTGTATACTTTTAAAATTGTATGCCTAGTAGTATGTAAAGTCTAAACTCACGATTTGCACAAATTTCCCAATCAAAGTGAGTTTATTGGGGAAATAAGGTAAGTGGAAAGTCTTCAGCCTCAAAAACAGGAGACTGCGACTTAATTAAGTATCTATTTAGGAAATGAGAAATGAAAACTCGTAGATTTCTACTCATCAATGTATATATATATATATATATATATATATATATTGGGTGTGCGATAGACTAACCTCCTCGTGGTGCACCCTGGGCAACGTATACTCATACGGCAAAAAAGTCTATTAACTGGCAGTTGACTTCTCACTTCAAACAACCATCACCCCCACTGTATGTCATATTCGACAACCACCACAGTACTCATCTTACCCTTTCTGAGCCTTTGTGTCTGTCTGTTTCTTTCACATCTGTGAATCACTCTTCTATTCCCCCATCCTGAATTCTTCTCACTTTGATGTTCCTCCTCCCCTCAGTGTATCTTGAAGTCAACTAAAGGGCTAATGATAACTATCAAAACCCCTACCATTTGTTATATATATATATATATATATATATATGTGTGTGTGTGTGTGTGTGTGTGTGTGTGTGTATGTGTGTGTATGTGTGTGCGTTTGTTTGTTTGTTTATTTGTTTTTCTATTTGTCTAGCATACGCTTAAGGTCTTAGTATGTGCACATTCAGAGGCACCTTTTTTAATAATGTGAAGGTTCGATAACTATTTTACTAATATTACTCCATCCTAAATTTTTCATTCGATCCACTCGTGTGGTCCTTCGTAAAATCACAATTTTGACAAAATTGTTATTTCTATCACTTGATGTCCCTCTATGCGGACACTTAAGATGTTCATCATAGTTGCAACTTTCCTTTGCAACATTATCTTGTATCGAGACATTGATCTGGGTTTTCATTGTTTTTCTTTGCATTTTCTCAAATCAATCAACTTAGGTGTTGTTTTTCTTATGGTAAGGTATATGCGTCGACCAGTGACTCAATTAGTTTTAGACGATACCAAGTACCTAATGATTTATTTAAGTCTTGAAAGAAGGGGTAAACAAACGCCTAGCTAAGTTTTTTTCCAGGAGAGATTAGTAGGAATTTGATATCGTCGGTGTACACCCAGTGAGAGGAATATTCAATTGTTAAGTTCGGCCAATAAAAGAAATTGCAGAATTCCTGTTTAACGCTTGGGTGGATCAAGAAGTCCTTTCCAATACTAAAAATTGGCGTTCAAAAAACATTCTTCTAAGTAGTCTCTGAAGCACATTGGATAATATTGAAAATGAGAATAATCAGTTTTCTCCATTATCGCCCTACTTGGATCTGGTTGATAAACTTAGAACGCCTTTACTATGAATTTGCTTATAGAAATTTGGAATGATTGAAAAATATGAAATTGGAATAATATCACATAAAGTAGTGGCATAGAACCAAGAATGTAAAAAATACATTTCTATCCAAGTTTCTCCAAGTAATATATAAATATATATATATAGTTTGTTTATTATTGATTTTCGATGACGAGCGAATTGTAAAATTTAATAAAAATAAATAATTATCGGTTTCAGATTTACTAATTTTGCCCCATACCAACGTGTTCTTATGTCGAATAAATACTTTAAACAATAAAATCATTTTAAAAGAAAACCGAAACTTATAACAATTAGAAACCGTCAGATATTATATTGAAAGAGATAACGGTAGACCCTACCAAATCCGTAAACATATGTTGATATGTATCGTCAGGAGAGTGGAATGATCAAATCAGACTTTTCGATCTAACAACATATGAACATTATGTTGAATGGCCAAAATTTGGTTGTAAAATAGATTATTATTTATTATTCATCAAATTTAATTGAGAGGATGGCGATTTAATTGGTAGCCTGCTGGCAATTGAATAAGACAAGTGGTATAACTCTATTCTGTCGTTATGAGAACTTACCGTTTTAGAGTAAGATGGATATGCATCCAACGGAAATTACTGCTTGCTTCATGCTATATAATTCACCACTAATCCAATTCGAAGTACAAGATTTGCATCTAAGAAATATGAATAGCGTAAAACACTAAACGCTTTAGACGATTTAAAGATTAAAGCAAATTAGTCTTTACCAGAGCAAAAAAATCATTATATACTTAATGTGTCCTTTTATTACAATTAATCAAGAATGTTTGGTAATGTGAACAAATACGACCTTGAGTTTCGCGACAATTCAGATATCCAGAATCGGGCTCGTTTGTGACGTTTTTGGATTTTTGTAGAAATTGAGCATAGCAATGGCATGTATATTAACTATTATTTTATAAAATTAATGTATTTATACACATTGAATAAATTTTTTGAATATCTCGTTATACTTTGATTTCTTTTATGATTACTCAGTAAAATTCAGGTATGAATACATATTCATGCCTTCCCCTTTCGTAAGATCATTACTCTTATCTTCATTCTAGTTCATATCCTAAAGATCATCAATGCTATTTTTGATATTAATTTAATGCAAAGACCAGTGTACTAAGAATTCTTGCTCCCCTTCTAATGGGGAGCAAACAGGTTACTATTTATGCTTTTAGTATTCCAAACATTAAACGATCTTCAAGGATATCTAAAAGCGCATGATATAGAGCAGTAGAAACTGATTGTGATACTGCAATCCAATTTACAAGCGAACTTTTTCCATTTTAGTCATCGAATCCATGTTTTCGCATGCGTGTACTTGAATAGACCAAAATGAGTTCCTACGGTATCACCTGAATTTCTACCTTTGTTTAGTCAGAATGATCAATTGACGCCATCTTCGAAATCCTTTAAAGTTGATCGATTTATCTTTCAGCCACAAACCACATTGTAACTGAGCATTCTCGATATATGTCTGCAGGCAGACCCACATGAATGCAACATGGACTACTTGGGAAGGTCTGAGGTACGCTCGACCACAACGACAATGCGAAAGGGGGGAAATTTAACTAACTTGGAAAAAACTCATGATTGGTACACATTTGTACCACCAGGACAAAGAATTTTCAACCAGTAAAGTCTAAAATAAAAATTTCCAAAGAGTGCATCACTCAGAAAGTATGAAATAAAATATTTTCAGGAAAGAGGTGATTAAATGACTCGTAACGAATTGCGGGATACACTTTCCAGTACAGCTGAAATTTCGGACCTTCCACAATCAACTGATAAAGGTGAGTAGAAAGGAAAACAGTGATAATGGAGGATAGGAGGTAGTAGGGGAGGGAAGGGTTGTGTTATAAACTTCCCTCCACATGGTGCTTACTAGGCAACGTATACTCATTCGACAGTTGGCTTCTGACTTCAAACTACCATCACCCCACCGTATGCCATATTCGACTACTCTCACAATACTCATCTCACCTTTATTCTACCCTCGTGACTGTCTCTTACATCTTTGAAACACTCTTCTCTTCCCCTCAACTCTCGATATTTATCACTTTGATGTTCCTTCCTTCAATGAAGCCTGGAGTCAACTATGGGGCTATTGACGACTATCAAAACGCCTGCCATCTGATATAAATATGTATTCTCCATAGAACATCTCAAAAAGATAAAAACGAGGTAAATTGCATACAAAGACTATTTAAATATAACGCGTCAACAAAATCAAGACAGCCAAATAGATAGCGTGAGAAGGCCTAACCCGTATCATTAAAAACTTAGTAAGCCATTTTCCAACAACAAAGACAAGACACATCGAAAAAGCAAGAATATCATTTTTGGCATATTTACAAGCACATACACAATTGATATCTCTACTTATCCGTATTTTTCTTCACAAATTTGAGCGAACGAGGCTCGGTGAGCGCAGCTTTTGAAGCAGCTTCAGATTCAACCTTCTCGTTTAGAAACTTCTCGTAGTTCTTCTTCATTTTATTTAAATCGGCATTCTGCTTCTTGCATGGTATAACTCTTTGTCCTTTCTTTGTTTTTCCTTTGTTCTTTTTAATAGAACCTCCTGATTTTTTAATTTGGAAATTAGCCTTGCACTTCACCTTCATCTTTCCTTGCGCCATCCTTCCGATTAGTGCGCCTTGGTCGTCAATACAGTCAAACGGTGTGCGTAATAAAGATAATATATCCACTAGTAGTTTCAAATATTTTTTAAGAATGAATTATTTTATAAGAAAAAAATAAAAGATAATTATGAATTACTAAGATATTGATGGATGAAGTCAGGTCAACTTTTATTTTTTGCAATTTTAATGTTTGCTGAAGGACGAGAATAAATATGTTATCAATACATAAGACCTAAACCAAATTTTGGAAAACATTTATCAATAAAATTAAATCATCATACATTAATTAATAGTTTACGGACTTTTAGACAAGATTTTTTGTTATATCAACTTAGCAATATTTATATCACTGCCAAGAGTGTGATAATCATCATAAGTCAATCAATTGATCATCACGCTATTTTTAATGTCTTCTAAAATCTGCGTTGAATAAATTGACAGTTCATATAATTAACATTTTAACCACTTAAAATACATTGGCGAAAATAAACATCAATGCTTGATATGTCGGTTCAGAATATTCATTCAGGGTTCCACCGATAGATAATAAAAAACACTTAAAGAATAGTCTGCACGAGCAAGTTGCCGCTATTAGCTATTTGTATGTATTACTGTTTGCGTAATTCAATACAGCGTAATGTTCGAAATAAAGATTTTTCATAATTGCGACGAATTAATTTTGAAGCATATTAGTAATCAAGGGCAGAAAATATGTCTTTTTCAATTTACTACTTAATTGAACGAGAGATGATTGGATTTCTTAATCATTTTAAGGCAGCATGGCAGAAATGCTTGTCTTTAACAAGGTAATTGTATTTAGGCAAAAGTGGAATTTTCAGAATGCATATAAAATATTCATTTTGGTAGTATGACATTTTAATTCTCCCAAGCTATAAGTTTATTTTGCTATTGTAGCCTAGATCTAATTGAGGAAGTTTGTCCTTGCATGTCTTTAAGCCTTGCATGAAAGTCCAAACGTTAAATGGGGGGTTTACTGTAGTTAATTAAATTTTTATAGTTTGAGCAGTTCAATGAGAGGAGGATATGGAAAATTTCAGTTTATTTCTCTCAATATGCATTGTTAAGTGTAAACACGTGGTCCAGGCTATAAGAGGGCCCGGGAAAGCAAAGGCACCGTTAATAACAATGAACTTGAGCTTACGTCATTTAGGTTTTACCATCTTAGGATTTTGGCGTCCATGACGTTGGCTCTTACTTGGTCTCGGTCATTTGCTCCATTCATGCATTTGCTTGTGATTGGTGCATAATATATTGTCGACATCCGATTAGCCAATGAGTGTTTGGTTTCGGTTTTGTTGGCCTTGACTATTCATTCTGCATCTCACCATCAGAATGATTTTGAAACCAGGAGTATCTAGGGCATTGTTTCCTAAACTTCCTCTTAAATGTATCGGAAGATTTGCCGGGGGTGTTTTTCGCGCTAGGTATGATTTAAATTTCACGAAAATATTTAGAATTTAGACGCGGTCTACCACCGTCGAATGAATGGGGTCCTCTTACTGATCTTCCGGATTATTCCTTTCTTGGTAACATGGAGTTATTTATGTATTTTAAGATGGTAGAGTTCCAAAGGTGACCACAGTTGGTCAACGAATGCGCTTGATTAAGCAGTATGAAATGACGGTAAGTATCGCCTGTGTTTGCTTAAAATGTTTACTTACTCTTCATTTTTATTCCCATTATTGTGTTTTAGAAGCAGATAGTGACACTTTCTTCCGAACTAAACGAAGCAAATAAGAGGCTTTTAGAAAAACAAGACGAGGAGACCAGACGGATTAAAGCTCTTTCTGAATCACCTCTTAAAAAGAAGGGTTCAGAGAAGTTGGTGTAATAAATAGATTTATTTTGTATAGTTAATTTGTTTTCGATTTTCTTCCCATAGTTTCAGTGAGTCTCCTTTTCTAATATATGTTACGATTGTTCCTAATGTTTGTACTCAACTTTATAGATGGTTTTAATTTATAATAATAAGTCATGTGATCATGCTAAATTCCCCTATTATTCGAATGAGGAATATTCTGTAAATTTATATATCTTAGTGGTCAGAAGAACGAAGTCTGAGATTGAGGGAAAAATAGATGCGAGGAGAATTGGTTAAAGGTCTAGATTTTTTCATGAAAATGACTAGAAGCTGCATGATTTCATTATTAGTCATTAGTCAATTAGGGCTGTGAATCAGAGTACACAACTGCTTTGAGCTTCAAGGATGGTCAGAGGCCGAAGTTGCACATCGAGCAGACAGGGTGTCTATATCTACTTGCTAATTCGAGTTTCTCGTTGCGAACCTCCAAAAAACTCATTAGACAAATGTTATTTATTCTCACTTGGCTCTACTGAATAATCCTCTAACCTATAAATTTCTTGGATATCTTAATGAATTAGAATTTAACGACTAAAACACTAACCAAGTTAAAGGCGGCATTTCGGAGTTGACCTTTTCGACGCAATGGTCTCTGATAGAGGCAGATGAGCAAAATGGTGTCTGAAATACTCGATCAATAGATGTACTGTCATAAAGCAGCGTTTGGCGTGGCATAAAATGATGATCACTTAAGAGGCATTTTGTTCTCGGTGTGATCATAACCGCGTACTCCATATATAGTCCGTAAATACTTCTAAGGCAGCACTTTCTCTTTCAAAAACTACTTCATGCTTCGGAGTATTACTTTATAAAGCTAGTAGAAAGGTTGTCTCTTCTAAAGATTTGACAACGATTGGAACTAGAAGGCGGCAAACTCCAACACTGGGTGAGTGCAATTCGTGTCTTGACTAAGTCGGAGAATTGAGGTAAGCGAAAAATAATGGAAGCCTGCGGTGAGTTAATCGTCTACCATGTATGTGAGAAAGAAAACCACGTATCCTTGAGTTTGTGGAATAGTATGGCGGTTTTGCAAAGCAGAAGGGAAAGACGCAGAACTCATGAACATTCCTCAAAGAAATAGATCAAATGGTCACTAACATAGCTGAATTGTAGTTCTTTACCCAGTGAACTTCATCCGGAGGATTTCGCAGTATTATTTCTTAGTCTTCGAGTAGCGCGAAAATTTTTTCGTTCTGAGGAAAGCGATGAATTATTTACATATAGAATAGAAGATGCAGCAAGAACGCAAGAGAAAGACAACTCCTAGCGATAATAATTAAATTAGATAAAAAAAATAAGAAAAACAGTTTTATTAGTCGCAAAGCGTTTGTAAATTTAAAAAAGGATATGTACACAAGTAAAGGCGATCTAAGATTTTTGAGAATTTTCACCAAGCCACTTTTGCATAACATCCAGTGGGTAATAAGGACCCTCACATTTCATACCACTGATAGGGTCGATGATTTCGCCGACGGGGAATATAACTTTCTTCATCTTATAAACAGTGTTAAATGCAATTGGAGGATCACACTTCTCTACCAACACGATGTCTCCTATATTCACAGCCATGTCTTGCTTGTGGACCCAGTATGTTTGTGTTTGATAAAAATACTAAAACAGTAATTAGAAAATACAACGCGAACCTTAAGCAAAAACTTATTCAAGCAGAGCTTGTGAATTTTGACCTTTATAATATCCTTTCTGGATGCTGTTAGTTCTTGCCCGAATGGTACAACTTTTGCCACAGCTAAGTCAAAAGGTGCTTTAACGACTTTTCCACTATACGATGCCTTGACAGGAGAAACTCCCTCCACTTCAGGTTTGTGGAATGGGAAAAGTTTTTGAATATGAGGTGCAACTAGTCTTAAAACCTCGGGACGCCTATGAAGCCAATACCGAACCATAATTATTCGTATTGTTCACAAGTGTGATCATTCGTTAAAAGCAGGAAAGGTGGTGAATTTTTAATATATAACTAAAGCTATTAAATTACTTTATTAGAAGTAGTAAAATAGAAATTAAACATTCCTGATTAGGCTTGTCGGTACAATAATCCAATGATAAGTTAAATGTTGTTCTACAATTCAGTGAAAAGCATATAACAGCACACTTCAATAACCATATTAAAATTTTATGTTCAATAAATTTAACTTATACACTATAGAAACTATTTTTACACATTCTATTCTACTGCAACTTTTCGATATTGGAAATAATATAGAATTAAATAAATAATTGTGGTTGATCAGTAATCATATACCTGGGTGCCCGGACTACTGTGCGAAGTGTCCATTGTTGAATAATTATATCCAAAAATGAAAAAGGATAAACTAAATTTTTTTGAAATCTGTTAAATTTGATTAATAAAATTAGCTCGTGTAATAATTGTTGGCTATGGGATTCCATTTTCATGCATTTTTTTGCAAATTACATCATGATTGTCTTGAGATATCGATGCTGGAGTATTGGTTCCCAATTGCTGTATCTTCCCAACAAATGTATTTCTTCTCAACTTAGTCAATGTGCATTCCAATAAAATTGCATTACTACAAATGACGGTAATGTGGAGTGCACAATTCTAACACGATTAAGAAAATGAGATTGATTACAAGGACCTCTCAAACAATTGACAATAGTCGTTACGATGTCACCGTGCATAAAATTGTATTTAATATGTAAGCTCTGTGCTTGTGGCATCATAATCCTAACAACCACAATAAATATATTACACATCATGAATTCTGTTTCACCAATATTTTTGAGGCAGCCTAGCCAACTTCGGAAACAATTTCATAGAAATTTTGACATAGAGATTGACGAGGTTAGTCAAAGCTTTTTAATGCAGTATGTAGCAGGAGTTTCTATTCTTAAATCGAGAGGAGTAAAATAGTTAATTAAATTATCAAAATTCAGCTGCTCGGTTTTAAAAACTGCGTGTTTTGTAAATCTAAATAAAATTTAAAAAAGCTCATCCTGATAAACTTGGAGTACGGTAAATATGCTTATGAAGTTCCTGAAAACTAAAATGAAAAGAATTCGCCGCTGTTGAGTGACTAGATATTAGCTTCATACTTTCAATCACCAATGTTTGTACCTGGGGTGTACGATAGACTTACCTCCACGTGGTGCACCCTGGACAACGTATACTCATACGGCAAAAAAGTCTATTAACCGGCAGTTGACTTCTGACTTCAAACTGCCATGATCCCAATGTATGTCATATTCGACCCATTTTACAGTACTCACCTCACCTCTTTTCTACCTTCGTCTTTGAAACACTCTTCTGTTCCCTCCCCATCCCCTCCCGACTTTCTTTCACTTTGATGTTCCTTCCCCTCTGTGAAGTCCGAAGTCAAATAAAGGGCTAATGATAACCATCAAAACGCCTGCAATTTGATATAAATAAACAAATAACTGTTTGTACCTTGGTGATAACTTTGTCACTTGGCGCTTCAAAGCTGTGGGACACGTTATCGCTCTGTGCGTCATCGCATGCCTGCATGTCTGCTCGCCGGGATTGGGAGGCACGGCCGTACAACTCTGTGTGCGGAGACAGTACAAACAGTGACCAATCATCAACCTCTGTTTAACCCCCCATCCTGATCATGATCAGGCCCCCTACGTATACACGTTATCCGCAAGATACTCACCGAATAAACGCTCTCCGTGCTACACGTCTGTTTCCTTTATAGCTGGGCTATAGCTTGGCTAGTTCTGGGAGTCTAGCTAGAT
>UZAE01014544.1:0-10294 GCA_900617975.1 Rodentolepis nana | reverse complement strand
AGGGGGTGGGGGGTGGGGGGTGGGGGAGAGAGGGGGGGGGAGGAGTTGAGGCCGTTAAAGTACATCACCAGTTATTTATACAGAAATAAACTATGCTCCACTCCGAGTCTTCATATTTTCCCAATCGCTCTCCTCCTATTAGTTGTACTGTTTTTTTCAAGCGATGCAGCTGCAAATTCAAGGTCAATGAGTAAATGCACCTTTCTAATGAAGCTTCTGATTATTGTACCCTTCCTGAGAACATTTATAATGTGCTCTGATCTCATGCAGTTGAGAGCCCACCCCCCCCCATTATCCCTCCCTACTTCCCCCTTTTTAACCTGTCCATCATGTTATGGGTGAAGCTAATCAAGTTGTTTGGAAGTACTATTAATCACCAATGCATACCCATATATATACATATACTCTTATAGAATTCCTCTTGGATGACAACTTTTTATAGCCTTCACCATCTTATTGTAAGTATCATTGAAATATACCTAAATGCCGTCTTATGTGTTTTGCTCGCCTCTTCACTCTCTTGTTTGATTTATTTCTTTTAACCAGTTAATGGCTAAGTAGTCCATCTATGTGTCCCCCTGGGGCATTTTAAGAGCTCATCTTGTTGACCTTCGTTGTAGGACCCTGCTCTTCTCCTCCTGTCTGATAGCACATCGCTGCTTCGACGAGTGCTCAGTGCCATTGGTAGTTTTGTTTCGCCCACACCAGCAGAGGAACAAGCTGTTATTGCTTTGGTTGATCGACTTTTTGCTGAGTCAATGAATGTTATCAAAGGCATCGCCTTGAGTGTAAGTGTCGCTGAATTTTATTTAGGTAGTTTAGCTAAGTTTAATCTTTCGCCGTTTCAATCTAACCCCAAGCCTTTTATCTGTGTGAGCCTCGGACCTGAAACGATTGATCAAACCTTTTAACGATATACTTTCATTCATCAGTGTGTACGGTCCCTTCTATTATGGATTTGTCTCGGACCAATACTCTTGTATAAACAGAATGCATGATTAAGAGCCCTGATAACAGTATTTATTTATATCAAATGGCAGGCGTTTTGATAGCTATCATTAGCCGCCCCTTTAGCTGACTTCGGGCTTCACAGAGGGGAGGAGGAAAACTAATGCGAAAAAATGTCGAGAGGGAGGAGGGGGAGCAGAAGAGTGTTTCAAAGATGTAAAAGTGACAGACGCAAAGGTAGATGAAAGGTAAGGTGAGTACTGTGGAAGTGGTCGAATATGAAATTCAATGGGGTCTTAGTAGTTTGAAGTGAGAAGTCAACTGGCGGCTTATAGACTCTTTTGCCGTATGAGTATACGTTGCCCAGGGTGCACCACATGGAGGCAAGTCTATCGCACACCCCTCTGACAACGGTATTTTCTGACGCTAATCAAATGGCAGACTGTCATTTTTACTACCAATAAACAAATAAATTGTTTCCCTTAAATCGGTATCTGCCATCACTCAGTTTCGGCTTTGCATTGTAGCATTTGTTGTTGTGGTGAGGTAGTTAACGCATTACGTAATGCACAGCGCTTCAATAAGGTCCAAGCTCTAGTAATTTTCATTGGAATAGATAAACGCCAAAGAGCAATTAAGCACAAAGGCNAGAGCTGAATTCACAACCTAGATGAGGTATCCATAATGACAAATGCACGTTTCCCATTCCCAAATTAAATCGTAAATGAATTAAATAATAAGTTGGATCAGTTGGTAAGCTTATCGTTGAAGCTGTGTTCAAAGTGCTCTTCTGCAATGTCAGTGATCATAGCTCCTTCCCATCAGCACACGCTCAGTGAGGAGGACGGCAAACCGCGTTGATTATTTCTGGCAGTATTTTTTGAGCAACTGAATGTGAGTTCTCTACCAATGAGAACATTTATTTATTTCAAATGGCAGGCGTTTTGATAGCTATCATTAGCCTTTTAGCTGACTTCGGGCGTCATAGAGAGGAGAAGGAACATCAAAGTGACAGAAAGTCGAGAGGGGAACAGAAGAGTGATTCCCACATGTAAAATAGGCAGACAGACACAAAGGTAGAGAAAAAGGTAAGATGGGTACTGTGAAAGGGGTCGAATATGACATACAATGGGGTGATGGTAGTTTGAAGTCAGAAGTCAACTGCCGATTAATAGACTTTTTTGCCGTATGAGTATACGTTGCCCAGGGTGCACTACATGGAGGTAAGTCTATTGCACACCCCCCAATGAGAACATAAGAACCCGTTGTCTACTCAATAAAAGCGTTTGAATTAGCACCAGAAGAATAGACAAAATTAAGACTTTAAAATCGTATTTTCATTAAATCAATTATAATCGATTAGATCTTGCACTAGAGGTTGTGTTATACGGGGGACATTTTAGAAGCAACTTACCTTCAGCTGACAATTTAGATAATTCCATTGTCTCAAATTAGGCACTCAAAAGATATCCTATTCCCCGGGGGGGGGGGGGGGAGGGGGAATAATTTTGCCGTAAAAGGAAATGTGAGCCCCCATCGGTATGGAGATATTAGCTCTACAAAGGACATTTGAAGACGGCAATTATTTGCTCTTGGGCAAAATTAATGGACCGATTGTGGGGAACTGAAGACAGGGAATACAATGTCCCCCTTGCTCTTAATCCAAGCAAGTTCCATTGATGCTTTTGAAGGGTTGATGGGGAGTGTTGCAAAGCAAAACAATTGGAGTATTTCTGGTTGGTGCAAAATACAAAAGGGCCCTGTCAGGAAAGAAACGATAATAATTCACCACCTTCCGCTCCCTCCTTCCTTGAGTCTACAATAATTCCCTTATTAATTAATGCCTTGCAGAGCAGGGTAGTCTAAAATGAATGTGGCTGCATTGTTCTCCCACCCCCCCCCTCCCTTCAAAAAAATTTCCCACAATCATGATTCACAAATCAGCCTTCCCGACTTTGATCTTCTCAACTTGGAACCAACCTTGATTTTGAGGTCTGATTTATTACGAGGTTCACAAAAGTGGGTCAGTGGATGGGACGAAGGAATTCCCTAATTAATATTTGCTTAACTATTACAGACAAAATTGATGTTGGTGGGGTAAAATTGTAAACATGCAAATTTTGTGCACTATCATCCTTTATCCATCACTTATTTTGTCCGGTAATAACGAAATACTTGAATATTTGAAATGTTTGCTTTGAAATTCGGATTTCAATTTATTCATGTTACAATAGTTCTCGATTTTCACATGAAACACACAGTTCGTGCACTGTTTACAGATATTTTCTTCGTCAGGGCAATATGGAACCATTGGAGTCAAAAGAAATAAGTGAATATCAAGCTTTCGACTGTTCGAACCCTTGAGAATTCGAAATATATCAGACGTTCAATTAAATGAAATTTGATACTGTCTGCTTTAAATTAGCCACGATTTCATAATATGAGTAGGATTGGATAGTATGTGATTATGGTAAGGATGAATTACAAAAAGCCACTTAATCTAAAGCAGAACAAATATTTATTTATTTATTTATTTCAAATGGCAGACGTTTTGATAGTTATCATTAGCCCTTTGGCTGGCTTCGGGCTTCACAGGGGGAAGGAACATCAAAGTAACAGAAAGTCAAGGGATGGTGAACAGAAGAGTGATTCACAGATGTAAAAGAGACAGACACAAAGGCAGAGAAAAGGTAGGATGAGTACTGTGGAAGTGGTCGAATATGAAATTCAATGGGGTCTTAGTAGTTTGAAGTGAGAAGTCAACTGGCGGCTTATAGACTCTTTTGCCGTATGAGTATACGTTGCCCAGGGTGCACCACATGGAGGCAAGTCTATCGCACACCCCTCTGACAACGGTATTTTCTGACGCTAATCAAATGGCAGACTGTCATTTTTACTACCAATAAACAAATAAATTGTTTCCCTTAAATCGGTATCTGCCATCACTCAGTTTCGGCTTTGCATTGTAGCATTTGTTGTTGTGGTGAGGTAGTTAACGCATTACGTAATGCACAGCGCTTCAATAAGGTCCAAGCTCTAGTAATTTTCATTGGAATAGATAAACGCCAAAGAGCAATTAAGCACAAAGGCTTGATTTTTAGGTAAACCTAGCATATGCCTACTAGAGATACGAATTAATGCACACTAATTGAGTTATTTACTTTTATTGCCTTCCTTCAGCTTGATCTGCCTACTCATATGCCAGAGTCCTTCTACTCGAAGTTGCCTTTTCGACGTTCGAATCCCACCAACACCACCAACAACAACCTCAAATCTCTTATGGAGGATTTTGAGCTGCTCACTTTCTACTGCAAAGTAAGTCGTCATTCAATAAATTACTTTCTACGCTCTTTCATTCGACCGGAAATGATAGAAAATCGTCCTTTTCTATGCACCAGTGATCTGCTTGGAAGAAGGTGCGCTAACTTAGAGGCCACTAGCCCGGGATAGAGGAATTTTTTCTTAAAATTTTTTTCTTCCAATTGCTGCGATTACTGCATTGCAAGGTGGGAAGGCGACATACAACACATTACACATGAATATTTGGGCATCGGAGTCTTTAGGTAGGCATTAATCGAAAATGAAAGGTGAAAATCAATTTTCTTTCTCATCTCTTTACGAGGAGTGAGAGGAAGATATGAACGGTGACAGAATGCCATGGAGTCACCAGCCTTGAACTTAGTGTTGAAGTGAAAGGGTGTTATATGTTAGGTGTTAGAAAATTTTAAGAGGTTTCTGCCAGAAAAAAAGTAGGCAACTGTTAGTGTAAACTAGGGGGAACAAGTGAAGGCAAAATGCTCAATTTTATCTACCTTCATGCACAAGCATGATATTGGATGCTGGAAAGTGATCTATCCAAGTGTGATCTGTGTCGTGAAGGAGAGAGGACTCTTTCTATCGCGTGGGAGGATCTGAAAGTTGGAATCAATCGAATAAGAACTTCAGGGAATCCCTTACAAATGAGATTGCCAGCTTACTACTGATATATCCATCCGTTAATATTCTTTTAATAATTCTTAAAGTAGTATAGTAACTTAATTTATGCAATATTTTAAACACCAGTGTGAGGTCACTAGATTGCAAAAACTCATTTTACGCATTTAAATGCGATTAATTCATTTTTTGCTTGTTTAAATTCTTTGTAGGCACTTTTTTTGCCTTTCCTCCTTTGTCTAGACTTATTAAACTTTAACCCTATGATGTTTTTATAAAATTGCCTTTTTAAGGTACTGAGCAGGTTATTTATTACCTCCATTTTTCAAGACACCAGAATCCTCATTTCCCAATTTGGCCTTTGTTTGCAAATGGCAAATCCTTTTGCCCTGGTAAATGTGGGTGGCTTTTCGTACTTGAATCTCACGTCCATCGAGGGGCCTTTTTAGTACTAATAGGAGGTCACTTTTCTGTAATTTTGATCCCTCTCTTTTTGAGATTACCACTTGTTCAAAATGGCTTAAATTAAGCTTAGCATAGATCACATACAAGCAAGTTATCGCGTAAGTGATTAGATTAAAATCGTGGTGAAGTCATTTGCACCGGTAAAGGTCTTAAAATAGTACTCCTTAAAGGCATGCACTTGCATCATTTTCTGCTCTATGCGAAAAATCAAGCTGTCACTATTACTTTGCTGTGTACCTTTGATCAATATTCCCCCATTTTGAAGTTAGTCCTTTTTTTGCTCCCTCCTAGTCCAACGAATTTCTGAAGGCAGTAGCGCCAGCCAACATCTCCTTAGACTTCGTCCAGCACGCAATGGATAAGCTGGAGAATGTCGCCATTTGCCTTCTTGCTACTTACTTCCCTGTGGATGTACTGGAGGAGGCCTATGCTTTAGGTAGTTCCTGCTCGGACCGTCTCAATCTCCTCCTCTGCCTCGACGTCCCCGCAGTTCGTGATATCACGCCTTTTCCCGCCTTCCGACCTAAAAAAGACCACCTCATACGTTTCGGCTACTGCCAGTACCAATTCGCCTCTTTTCTTGCCTACCTCTCCATTATGCCAGGATCGGTTGAAACTCTTTCGTTGCCTTGTGAGTTTTCCATCTCCCAAGGCATTTGCCCTTTTTCTCATAGACTTGGATTTGCCGAGCTCTCTAGAGGAAGAAGAAGAAGAGTGAAGACTTATTAAGAGCATGTGTTGGCTTATATAGAATTGAATTGGGTGCCTAGTTGAGTAGGAATTGCGGCTTCCTAACACATTGATTTACATTTTTATTTACTATTTATTTAGTTCATTTGATTTTGAAGTTCGTATCAAAGACACACAACTGTCAATTTCGTGCAATTATTAGTGGGTTGGGGAAATTGAAATTAATAGATTTCGTGTTTCTGGTGGGCACGCGGTAGCAACCAAAATTTTGGGCTTTTTTATGGAGACCTTCTTATCTTGAAGTTCTTGCGGGTGGGCATTAAATCCCAAATTAACTCTGATGTAAATGTTTATTTATTTCAAATGGCAGGGGTTTTGATAGCTATCATAAGCCCTTTAGCTGAATTCGGACTCCATAGAGAGGAGGAGAAACATCAAAGTGACAAAATACGAGAGGGGACAGAAGTGAGAGAGTGAGACGGACGCAAAGGCAGAGATAAGGTATGATGAGTACTGTGGAAAGGGTTGAATATATGACATACAGTCGGGTCATGGTAGTTTGAAATCAACTACTGTTTTATAGATTTTTTTGCCGTATGAGTATACGTTGACTAAGGTGCACCACGTGGGGGTAAGTCTATCGCGTTCACTCCCTGATGTAAAATGTATGATCCATAGATCTACTGATCTTTGTTGTTATATAGCACTACCTAAAAAAGGAGGCTAAATGAGTCGATCTATAGTATGCACACGATGACTCACACATCTGCTTGTAATAAATGTTTCAATATGAAATACATAGATTGAAGCATCTAGTTTCTCTCATCGTAACTTATTTAGAAATAAGTAAACTTAGCACCTTTCAGTTATTTATGTGCGCTTTAAGTGAGCACATGGCTTATAGAGCACTGTCTGCTTGACTATAATCAGCTAAATATCATAAAAGGTCATTTGTCTTTTAAATAATTATTAATATAGCTAATAATAATAGCAAAGATGGCGGGTATATGTCTAAAATATTCCTTAGGATTAAAGCTATGCCATGGTAGACTTGTGTATCTTTATCGCATTGATGATCTGAATATTTTTTTTCTCACTAACCTGCTTCATTCCTCTGTTTCTCCTGTCAAATTTTTTTGCGGTATAACTTAAGGGGGACATTTAGGACACAGCCTACATCTGGTTATGTAATTTTCAAGCCCATTTCGGAATTCGGTTACAAATACTTTGGTTAGGTAGTGGACGAACGGCATTGCAGAACCCGCGGTGAGTGACTTGAATTCTTCCACTTCACTTCACTTCACTCGCGGATGGTCCTGATTGTTCATGGTCTTGTTCATCTGTTTGCATATTTGCAAACTACACTTATGCTACGATTATTAATACATGTATGTGATTGTGCTCATCATGACCTTATTCCTACCATTTTTTGTTATCTTGAATCCAATTTCATTATTTTAAAGCGAATATTAGTACGGTAGGGAGACACACCGATATACATGGGCACTTGGCGGGGACGACTGGAGATTCCAATCACTGATCCCTTTGCCTTTACTGCCTAATTTTGAGACTTGAGTTTCCCTATATACGTCTTCTTGCACATTTTCGAGACTATCTCATTTTCATGAATGGACAAATTACAATTGGGCACCATTCAGTACTTCACTTTATGCGCTACAGTTCTCCTTTTCCACGAAAACTGAAATCGTTGCCAAGGCTCTTGAAGCAGCCCTCATCCCTTGGTAGTCATTATGAATCCTTAACCTCACATGGGGTCCTGTTTTATAACCTCATGACACTTAAGTTTCAGGCAATTTCTACGCGATCCTTTTTCAATATTCTTACGTCATCACCACTATTGAAGATGAATTTTTAGCAACAACAACTGTTGTATCTACAGGTGTATTTCAACCCATAAAACTTCATTAAAAAATGCAATAAAAAGATAATTCCCACATAACATAATAAGTGTTAATGAAATTAACTTAAGGTTGTAATCGGTTTAAAATCAATATTTTTTTCTCAACACCTCGAAATACACGATTTAATAGTATAATTTCCTTTTACCTTCAAATTTCTTACATGAGCGGATTAGCATTTGATTTGTTAAAATTAATTCCCTTGTAATGAGGTAGGCCAAGAATCCTTGGATATTTGCAATTGGGAAAACTGAAGATTCTGGAACTATTGCCTCGATAAAGTCGGAACAAATTTCATTTCTCCTTTCAGCTTTAGAAAGTTGGCTTAACCTTTGGACCGCATCTCAGGACATTCGACTACAACTTCTTTCTGCCAAAATCGCCCACAATATCCAAGCCCATAAACAGTTGAACTCCACCAGACAAGAATCCAACGAAGACGAAGTGGAAGTACCATCGGATATCAGGAAGCCCATATTCTACCTCTCTGATGGTCCATTACCAGTTCCTCGATCTGCTCAAAGCCCCTCAAAGACAAATAAGGTCTTGAACCCACCTGTCATCTATGGACCAGATATATTCAAACTAGATAAACGAAGGTAAGCCTTTATGGCCGCATGTAGTCTGCTCCATATAACTATCAAAAATGGCGTTATTTATGGCTTAGTTGATAAATGCCTAAAAATGCATATATGCAGGTCGATTTATGCTAAACACATAGATTGCTTGCTTTGTTTTAAAGAGCACTGTGAACTTTGGGAGAAAGTGCTTTTTCTTGTGCTTCATTAAATGTGAGATTTATTATTATTATTAGAGTTTGTAGAGTATGTATTAGTTATGGGATAGGGAAGCAGATTTATGCAGTATTTGTGCCAGTAGCGCAGTGGTAAACGCTCTCAAGTCATGAAATCCACGCTTTTTTTGGTGTGTTCATCCAATGACGTGGATTGCAAACATAATGCTAGAATTGCTTTCTGAAGGTGTGGAGTTGTAGTATGCGAATGGCCCTTCTTATCGTTCTCATTATGTTGTTTTGTGAGGTTGATGAAGCATTTGTTTTGAATCATCGGTTGGTCCTACTATTAATTTAACCATATTATTTTTATCGGCCTGTTTAGTTCAGATTGCACGAGAAAAAAGCGGGTTTTACAGACCATTTCATACATTTTTGTTATTTCAATTTCATTGTGAACTTTGCTTCTCTACGTATTTTACAATATGTCCCTTAGTAGAGATTACTTCATGTATGCAAAGTTTTGGTCAATAATGTTTATTTCATTCCCGCACATCATGCACATCATGTTTTGAGAATTAGAAGTGTTTTTGCACACAGTAACATATAACGGGAAATATTTTCAATCTTGTTGGTCGATAGTAAAAATTTTGTCTTAGGAAATTACTGGCGATAACACCTTGTTCACAGTTAACTTGAATCCAACAGATTTCGCTAGAAGCTCTGATTTGGGGGAAGCCAAGGTATCTCTTTCTCAAGGTGTGGTGGTGGGAAGACGTTAGAGCCGATGGTGGAATGCCTATTTCTGAAGTGATTAAAGAATTTATATCAAATGGCAGGCGTTTTCATAGTTACCACTTGTTCTGGAGCTGACTTCGGGGCTTCACAGAGAGGAGAAGGAACATCAAAGTGACAAAAAGTCGAGAGGGGGAACAGAAGAGTGCTTCAAAGATGTGAGAGACAGACATAGTGACACAAAGGCATAAAATAGGTAAGATGAGTACTGTGAAGGGGTCAAATGTGACAAATAGTCGGGCCATAGTAGTTTGAAGTCAGAAGTCAACTGTCGATCAAAAGACTATTTTGTCGTACGAGTATACGTTGCCCAGGGTGCACCACGTGGAGATAAGTCTATTGCGCACCCCGTGATTAAAGAATAGGGAGGGATTATTAGGAGTTGAACGGGCAAACAGAATAGAGCTCAATTAGCAGGAGTCAAGATAACTCGCGCTATAAAGTCCACTATATAGGGGGGTGAGAAATGGAGGATATAGGCGCAAGGCAGAGTTAGGTAGGTGGAAAAGATTCACGAGCCATGTACCTTAAACAAGCCAAGAGAGACGACAGACGCGGGTAGGAAATGGGGCCGCTTCAAGCTACACACAATTGGGTGGAGATTTGTGGAAGAGATATCGTAAGCTCTGTACAACATTGTTAATCGCCTTCCAAGTTAATTCTGACCATATTAGCAGAAACGAAATCTTGTTTTCTTCCCAACTTTTATTGCGATAGAAAGTTTGTTCAATTGAAAGTGTCACAAATATCGCCATTAGTTTTTTACTTATAAATAATTTATTTATTTCAAATGGCAGGCATTTTGATAGTT
>UZAE01014542.1:0-13651 GCA_900617975.1 Rodentolepis nana | reverse complement strand
AGCTGACTTCGGGCTTCACAAAGGGAAGGTTTATCAAAGTGGCAGAATGTCAAGGGGTGGGGAACAGAAGAGCGATTCACAGATGTAAAAGATGCAGACAGACACAAAGGTAGAGAAAAATGTAAGATGAGTACTGTGAAATTGATCGAATATGACATACAGTGGGGTGATGGTAGTTCGAAGTCAGAAGTCAACTGCCAGTTAATAGACTATTTGTCGCATGAGGATACGTTGCCCAGGATGCACCACGTGGAGGCAAGTTTATCGCACACCCCTATATATATATATATATATATATATATACCTCCACGTGGTGCACCCTGGGCAACGTATACTCATACGGCAAAAAAGTCTATTAACCGGCAGTTGACTTCTGACTTCAAATTACCACGACCCCCCTGGTTGTCATATTCGACCCCTTTCACAGTACTCACCTTACCTTTTTCTCTACCTTTGTGTCTGCCTGCCTCTTTAACATCTGTGAATCGCTATTCTGTTCCCCACCCCTCGACTTTCTGCTACTTTGATGAGCTTTCCCTCTGTGAAACCCGAAGTCAGCTAAATGGCTAATGATATCTATCAAAACGCCTGCCATTTGAAATAAATAAATAAATATATGTACATTTCACTCCAACACTGAACACATGCATACATTCCTGCTTGTTTTGTAAATGTAGTGGCAAACACACGAGCTATTGGGACCGCCATAGTATTCTGCAGGCTATCATTGCGTGCCTTATGGCTGCGCCCCTACCCCTCAAGTACCACCCCTCAGTTGATTCATACCTTGTCTTGGCAGTTCCAATTGGTTTCTTTGCTAGAACACATGTGTGTCTCGTCTTTCTTTGCGTGTCATTGTTTAGGACTTCGTACACGAGTCAGGTCTGCCATTATTTGACTTATTTTACTAAATAAACAAATAAGGCTTGTTTTGCCTATGTAGGCAAAATTCGAATTATTGGCTTGGAATGTCCACTCCAATATATTTCGTTATAACAGGAAAGAGTGGAGGAAACCCTCCTTGAAACCTGGATTTCTACAAGCCTCCAGTTAATTGATTTCTTTGCTCTTAACTAGACCCTTGATACTCTTAAGAGCGTACTGTGGAAGCGTAGCTTTCATGTAAAATCAGTGCCAACTATAGGCGATTTAGTTTTATAGGGCAAGGATTTTCATTACTTTATTTCCTCCTAATCCGAAAGTTTATGATCCAGTTTAAAAATTGTCTGATGGTGATCAATATATCGGCATGACAAGTTGAGTTCATTAGTTTTCTCAATGTTGACTTTGGTTATTAAAGAACCATAGTGATTTGTAGCATCTTTTTCTACAATCATGACAATTGATAAGATGTGCAAGCTTACTATATTGTTGAAAGGGTAATTAGACTAATCAATTACTAGGCAGCACGATGTCTATCACTTCCTTCTCTCCATATTCTCCACTCCCCCCCCTTCCAAAAGGCCACTACGATGATTCCATTTACGATGGTTCCCCATTGGATTAAGACATTTGCGCCCTTAATTTGACATAGTGAGATTATTTTTAGCAAAAAAGTGATTTAGAAGACAGTACCGACTAATAAGTAGAGTGCCCAAAAGTACTCCATGTCATATGACCGCTGAATTTCGTTTTATCATGGTTAAAAGTTAAACATCAATGAACTTACCGCTAATTATATGTCCACAGTGTTCAAGACTGATTAATTCGAATACATATATATATATATATATATATATATATATAANGCACACTAGGGTGAGTATGCAATATAACTATATGAGCAGAATACACATAAGTAGTAATGTTAAGTAATTTATAATATGATGTGGTTTCAAACTTCTATATTTTGTTCCATGGGATGTGTGATAGACTTACCTCCACGTGGTGGACCCTGGTCAACGTATATTCATACGACAAAAAAGTCTATTATTCGGCAGTTGACTTCCAACTTCAAAACACCATCACCTCACTGTATGTCATATTCGACTACTTCCACAGTACTCACCTCATCTTTCTCACTCTACCTTTGCGTCCCTCTCTTTTACATCTTTGAAATACTCTTCTGTTCCCCTCCCCCTCTCGACTTTTTTTCACTTTGATGTTCCTTCTTCTCTGTAAAGCCTGAAGTCAACTAAAGGGGTTATGATAACTATCAAAATGCCTGCCATTTGATATAAATAAAATATTTTGTTCCATAGTAACAGTCACAGAATTGACGGATAATGAAAGAAATCAACTTAACTTTGTTTTCTTTCTTTCATTGAAAACTCCATTCTTTTCTCTCAATGGGTGTCCATGTGACAGTGGATATTTCACGAAGAAATTTCACTTAAATTAAGATTGAAAGAGTTATTTTTCTTGAAATTCTAAGCTCTACAAATGAAAATGTAATGGTAGATATTTTGGTACTTATGGTAGATACTTGATATAAGCATTTCTTGAAATTTCATTTTGTTGTTTGTTATCGAAATTTTGCAGCAATTAGTTAATCTCTCTTCTAATAATATATTGATACTACTAAATTGGAGATTCTGATTGGTAGGATAATGGTCAATGCGACTGAAAGGGACGTTTCAATTCCCCAGTCGATGAAATCAGAATAGTTCTACTAGTCCGGTATGCCTTTAAAGTGATTTTATCCGTCACTAGATGGGCAAAAACTGCATTACCGATTCAAGCAGGAAACAAGCGACTTTTAACTGCAAAATTTTATTCCTCTTTTAATTAATGCCAATCATTATAACGATATGCATAAAATTTGCACTGTTTTAGACTTATTATTCCAGTATTTAACAATTTTGAATGTCAACGGAATATTCGAGGTATTCAACTGTTAACTTGGATTCGAGCTTCTCATTGGAGAGCATAGATTGCAATGCCTGTCTAAATGAAAGGAGGATAACTAGAATTAGTCTCGAATACTACTTATAAGATTGGATGAAAAAAAGCTAAAATGAGAAGGATTTACAATTCGACGGACAGAAAAAAGTGTGATCGAATACGCTCCACTTTCTCCTATCCTTAATTCAAGATTTGCAAACTGAAAATAATATTTCAATAAATGTTCTGGGATGCGAGAAGAAGGCATATTGAGTCACCTAATGAACAATCTCTTCTTATTTACTCACGCCCTAATCCCTGAATTAATGGCAAACAATATTCTTGAAACACTTCAATTCCTTTTAAAGTCATAAAAACTCACCCAAGTCGTTATAAGGGAATTTTCTTATTGATGTTAAGTATAACCAGATTTTGCTATGTACTACCTGAAGAGGCGTACTTTTAACAAGTTCACTTTTATAAGTGGAGCTCTTAATTGGATCAAGGATACATGCGAGCACATGTTTGTTGGTCTCCAAAATCTCAAGCAAGTCTTTTACTTGAATAAGTCCATAAAATTTCCTGTTCACTTTGAGCGAACTCAGCTCTGCTATCCATCTCTCTCACTTGCTATGTTGAAGCTGCCGGCTGATAGATTGGATCGGCAACGAGACTAATCGGTAAAATTGAATTTTTGACCGCAACCTGTCCAGTGAGTAAGTAGTGTGCAATCTAGGTTCCAAGATCAAGTGAAATAAGTCTCTCAGAAATTTTGTGACTTTACTGTCTTGGCAAAATTATGAACTTCGCTCCGCTAAAGAGTAAAAAAATATTGTTTCACTATTGATAGTTATAATTAAGTTTATTTTTAAAACTACCTGGAAGATTAAGGCTACGGTGGCGGGGTCAATGTAGTCACCTAATTATTTTAAACCTGTACACTCCTGAATATACACTTGCTTCGTTTAAAACAACTATTCCTGATTTTGTAAAGGAGGGAAGGAATGCGAATCGCCTCACTTAAAGTTTTACTTCCAGCTAAATCTTGATTCAACGTGCTTCAAAAGTAAGCTCTTACTGGCCCCAAGTCTTTCCAGCATTTTAAATGAAAAGCAGCGCCTAAGATAATTGCACATTTCTCTCCCTAATGTGGTCAATAAGTTATGTATTATCCTAAAGTGATACGTATATATGTCCTTTGATTATTTATTTATATTAATTGGCAGGCTTTGTGTTAGTTCTCATTGGCTCTTCAGTTGACTTCGGACTTCTTAGAAGGGAGGAACATCAAGGCCACAAAAAGTCGAGGGGAGGGGGTACAGAGGAATGATTCACATATGTAAGAGAGGCAGACACAACGGTAGATGAAAGATGAGGTGAGTACTGTGAAAGTGGTGGAATATGACATACAGTGGGGTCATGGTAGTTTGAAGTCAGAAGTGAACTACCGGTTTATAGGCTTTTTCTGCCGTATGAGTATACATTACCCAGGGTGCCCCACTTGGAGGTAAGTCCATCGCGCACCCCAAACCTTGAAAATGGAACCAGTTGGTAGTTTTTAATGAGAGTGGCCCAGACGCACGTTTGGTAGACATGAAAGCCTATCTTTAATTGATTACTAAAAGAGGGCCATCAATACCATTCATGCCAAAGCAAGCACAGCGCTACATTTAATCACTTCAAGCATTTTAACAAGAGGGTGGGAGGGGGGAAGAGTAAGAAGATTCAATGAAAATCAATAAATTGAAAGAAGAATGCCTCATCTGAGCACTATGTTCTCGATATTACCCGACTATCTTATAATTTTTTTTGCCTTTGTATTTGACCACGTCATGCTCCTCTTGGCATTGGGTACATCAATCGATTCATATATCACCCGAACCTTCTAAATGAAACGTAATTGGAAGTCAACGATTTAAGACTGCTGAAGGCAAATCAAGATAGTGTTCAATTATTCCAGTAACAAGTTATAAAAAATNTATATATATATATATATATATATATATATATATATATATATATATATTGTTGGTACAAGTTAAGGTTATCGTAGGATTGGAGTCATCATTTAATGGGCACTTTCTTAACTATTTTTATAGTCAACTCTGTGGATAAAATTGGTACTTTCTGTGCCCCTGATTGTAGAAAAATGTTCACATTTGAAGACGTTCCTATGCAACATGTTACAATTAAACCGTCTCACTTCTGAATCACTTCTAATTGAGCTCGATCTTGACATTATCCCATTTCTTTGCTTTCCTGCGGGCAAATATTGAAAGATCCACACCAAAAGAAACTTCAAAAATGACCATTTACATCTCTGCGCAAATTAAGTGACAACGTTTTCCCTAATTCACTTCCCATGGGAATAAAGTTAAAAGCCAAATTTTAGGAACTTCTTTATGAGACAAAAAATTCTTGAAAATCCTTTGCGTTAAATTTTTTCGGGTTGTTTCACAAGACTGTATAAATTTAAAGACAATGCGGTTTGTTATGTGAAAACTTCCAACCTATTTAAGCAAAGTAAATGAGCTAGACTTCAGAAACCCTTGCTCAAAAATCATCGCCATTGTTCAGACGTAAAAAATCATAGGCATATTTAATGTATAACTTTCTTCCTTAAATAAGACGTTTTTCTACATATAAAACTATATGGAAGTTGGTTGTCGGTAATATGACATGATCCAATGTATTCTTGTTAGACTTTCCCTGCTTAATGCTTGTAGAGATCTACCAGATATAGTATTGTCTATATCTTCTTCTGTGTTTCCGTTATCGATCGACAACAAATTTTACAAGTAGCCAGGGTAATTTTGATTATACTAGTATCGATGGTTCTGTTTCATGGAGCATTTCTGGCAGTCACTGGCACCTGATATCCAATTTTTTGTGGTTAGTTGAAGTCATTTTCTTCTTTTTTTCAAGGTTAATTATCATCCTTCAGAGTAAAATAAAATTACGAATCCTGAAACATATAAAAACTATATCTCGCAGCCATTTCCTAACGTATAACGATAGCATCAAATTAATCATTTGTGATCTTTTCCCAATAAAGTTGACAATAGAATCCTCTATGAACTACCTAGATTTCTTCAGCCTCTAAATATTTTATCAAAGCTAAATCAACAAGTTTTTAAGGAAATTCATTTCAGTCGCAACAAACAAATACGTGGTTGCGAAACGTTAAATTTAAAACTAAACTGGATTGGAATTTGGATGACGTAAATTTTTCTCGACTCCTTATTATTCTACCCTTTTCTTCCTCGCCTTTTTAAGTTAAACTTACAGATTTAGTTACTTTTTATTATTCAAAAATTTTATTTCTTTTGTTTTGATATATTGCTAAATGAAAAATTCAACATGGAAATTTACGACATCTTTGTTTTGTCAATGATACGTGATAGAGGATATTGTCCTTTATCCAAAGTTTGGGCCGTAATTTAAAACAACCATCGTTTTGACGTCATAGATATCGGGGTGTATACTGACCAGGGAAGGCCATAAAGAATGGGGCGAATCCTCTCAATGGAGGCACTAAAACGAGTCACATAAAGCTGCGCTATCAAACTAAAGCTGGCATTAAGCGGAGGATTGTGAGGGCAATTTTAAGTCATTAACAAAAATGATATTGAAAAGCAATCCAATATGGAGGCTCCGATATCATATATGGATTGTGTTTTAGTGACAAAGTATGGGAACACCTTAACAGAGTGTGGGGTGTTTTAAAATATCAATAATCGATAAAACGCTGTTCATGCGGTTCGATAAATTGTGCACGGAAACCATATTTGAATATGTTCCTTTGCCCCCTTCCTCTCTTTCCATTTGAATCAATTGATAGTCAAAACTGAAGCTAGTATTGGAGTGGATTTTATCTTGCTCAACGCTGATTAATATTTTATGGTCGAGCTTTACACTGGCAATAAAAGGTCTTCTCTCTTGCTACTTGCTTGAAAATACCAGCCTCTTGCTCTCGTTACTTAACTGCAAATCAGTCGGGTGCATCCAGGGAGAAAACTACAGCGCAGTGTTTTTTTTGCGTCGTATAATAAATATTCTACTCTGTGATCCACCCACTCGGCAACATTGATTTATTTCACTCCATCTAGAAAATTTTCAACAATTGCTGACATTTAAAATGAGATTCGGACAGCGAAAGGTAGAAATTCTAAAAGTTGGCTGACCATCGAAAAAAGAAGATAATGCATTGCGAATACTTATTTGACAAGTTAAAACTTCTGTTTGACATCAAGGGGGCTTATACTTCAAATTATATAAGTTTAAGGCCATTTTCATCACTGTAAAAGCCTAGTTTCTATTGCTCGAGATTCTGTGAATGTGGTCAATTTTTTTGTTATTATCTACTATAATAATTAAATTACAATTTTAATTATGGGAAATTACCGAAATCGGGTAATAGAAAATCCAATTAACGACAAAGGAGAGGAGGTCAAAAATCTGAAAATTACATCTAGATGATGGAGTTTTTAATTAATTTAATTTTTACGTTCGTTTTACAGCATTTGCTAACTCTATTTCTATGATTAATTCTCTTAATTAAGGTAAGTGCTTGTTCACGATGTGTAGTATGATTGTGGAAGCTAACTGGTTAAACCACTTGCCGTTTTAGCACAGCAGAGATGAGGTAGCTTCAGAAAGATGGATAAGATTGTATGCGGTCTTTTATTACACTTACATTGACCAAATAATGGCTAACTGCACATTTCGATCTGAACATCGATTATAGTATTGGAAACTGCTTCATTGACGACCACTAGATAGTAATCAATTTCTCAATCCACCATTGATTTCAAAGTGATATTATCCTCCTTTATGAATGAAGTTCTCTGTAGTCTTCTGCGAGTTTTGCTCACCAATCGAATTTTACTAAGTATTGCCATGAATTATGCAACACTTATGGCATGAATGGTTCTGTCCTACATCTTAGCTAATGGCAAAATATTCCCAAATTTGAAGCACAGATTAGTGATGGGTGGTCCGAGAATTTAGAAAAATCTATCTTCCTTATTTCCTCTACAAAAAAAATAAAGTCCATACTGGTTAGAAATCAATTAACTTCAAATTAATCATGTCATAAGATGTGTCTTGGGAATACCATGCCCCAATCATCTCAATTAAAAGATAATGAGGTAACTTATCTCCTCGATTTTAATAATTATTTTATAACTCTAACTCGGATTGGCCATAAAGTTTGTAGCCATAAATATTACAAATATAACAAAGTTAGTCTTCATTGAAAATAATTGCACTTCTTTGATAATGGGAAGTCAATTTCCATTGAAGAATAGTTGGAAAAACAATTGGGGGGACGTTTGTAATGATTTTTCAAGAACGCCGTTTCAAATCCACTTTTTTACCGACCAACTCGAAGTTTTCTAATGCGCCGAGTTAATAACTGAAATCAGTGGAGCGTGGAGCCGTTATCAGCGAACATTGACTGCATTGAATTCAGCTGAAAAATTTTATCTTAGCTCATTTGACTGTATTATACGACGGGCAATTGTTAATTTGACTTGAATTTTGTTCGCTAATTTTAGAATCTTGAATGTTCTAAAGCATAGTTCGAGCATTAGGGCGAAATTTTAGCCCATCTAAAAATAATAAAAATTTAGCTCGATCCACGCACCGCTCACAGGAAAACTACGATCTCCCCGCCGAAGCCGACTCACCACTGATTTATTGGCCAGTGATGATTAGCGTGGCATTCGTGCGTTGCCATCTTATAGTTTACCAGCAATTAGCGACAATAAACAGGGTAGAGCCAAGCTCTCCTGGATATGCCCTACTCTTTTACAAAGGCCTCAATCACTTTGATTGGAATGGCTATTTATATTAAAAGAAATGGGAGAGAAATGAGAGAGAGAGATAGTGGTTTCCTGTGTGTTCATTCCACTAGTCGGTATAGAATGCATCTGGAGCAGTCTTTGAAGTTTTAAATTAGTCAACTGGCTAATAAACTCTAGACTCTGGGAACATGACTTCATTCAGCAAGTAGTTGGACAGCCTAAAATTCAAGGATCACAAAATACTTCTCAATTCCTAAATTTACGCTGGACTGCTCCAATGATCCATATATCCAACCCTCACTTCGATGTAAGGACTTAGCTTTGGATGAAATTCGCATGTTCTGAAGCGTTTTTTTAGTATTTTTTAATTGCCCACCAAGGATTAGGACAAAATTTTTATTTTATTGCTATCTCAATATTATTTGTTTTTTTCTAATTTACTTTCGTTTGCCATAAATATCTTCATAATATGATTGTCCAAAATGGACAAACATCCGGTATATGACTGACAGAACCACATTTTGTGTCTATTCTACGAGATTGACGCCTGTAAAGTGTTCATTTAGTTTGTGGACTACGGCTAACTAACGCGTCTGCAAATTTAGTTGCCATGACATTGTGGGGAATAACCAACTTCACTTATAAGTCCTAGGTTCTCACCTTTGTGAATTAAATGACACTAATCCTCCACGCTTAATAAATGAGGCTTGAAATTTTTACCATTTAGCCGTAGAATTTAATCATAAAAGTACACTTTCTTGCTTCCAATTATGGGGGATAAAGCTGTTACGATCGGAAGTCCATAATTACTCCGGCAAATGAAAATAAGGCTATGCAGTCAGAAAGTACCAGATTTAATTCTGGAAAATAAATAGTTTTGGTATCTAGGAGAGGGTTATTGGCGAACAATAGATATTGCTTCGAGGGATAGTAATTGTGATTTTAACCTTGAATAATTCTTAAACAATAATCCTAGTTTACTTGCTTTTCAGGACCCAGTAACAGCAATGTCAAAAGGGTGTGGTTTCTTCGAATACATTGCCTCAGAAAGCGCCGATTTAGCTTGTCTGGGTCTTCAGAACCACCCAGCTGGTGGAGGAAAGTTCTTTGCCATTCGGGCAGATTACCTTTTAACAGCGCCCCCTCCAACTTCTCTATCGTCTTTGCTCAGCAACCAGGCTTCTAACTCTTCTTCATTAATTCCCAATTCCCAGATTAACACACCATCTAAAATTCTTTGTCTTGCCAATATGGTGTCTCCAAAAGACATCGATACCCCAGAAGATTATGCCGAGGTTTTGGAGGATGTCCGAACGGAATGTCGCCGACATGGAGCCGTCGTCTCAATTCACTTGCCTCAACCCAAATCAGGCGTTTATCCACTCACAAACTCCTGTAAAATTTTCGTCGAGTTTGCCAATGTGCAACAAGCTCAGGCAGCCGGTTTAGCTTTAGGAGGTAGAAAGTACAATGGTCGAATAGTGTCGACAAGTTTCTGCGATCCAGCTAAATATGCGGCTGGAGAGTTTGGTTGAGACAAGACATTATACCTCGGTGGTATATTTTAATCCCATACTCTTCTCTAAACTTGCCCATATACCAATGCAACTTATTTATTTAAAAAAAGTGTATGATCATCTGCGTGGCCGTAACAAAATCTAATGCCTCCTATTTTTTAACATCTCCGACTTCCTAAGTATATTTGACTCTGTCTGGCTTCCTTGTCTCTCCCTTTATCCTACTACATTTGTTGCAAATGATGTGAATTAAGTATGTATATCGAATAAATTTAGAAGGTAACGCACATTTTGCTCAATTTGAATACTGAAGAACTGTCTTCAGCATTCCTTCAAAAATATCAACTCTGGAAGAAACATGGCTTCTTGGAAATGGGTTCGCTATATGCATTTGGACTATGGTGAAGCATATCATGAATACACTAAAGACAGGGTTTATTAGTCTCCATCTTGAGTGAATTCAAATGAGTCCTTCCGTGCTGGAACGCGTTAGCTCTTCTCAATTGCTAATAGTCACGTTAATTAACCAGTTAATATTCACTGCACACACACCCTAGAAGTAGGAACGATTCATGGAAAATGTTAAAACATGAAGCTGTGAGTAAGGCTTGAGGCCCTGGGGTCAAATTCTAGCTTTAAAGTCAGTTTCATTCCTTGGACTAAAAATATTCAAGTGCTCTATTTCTAACAGGAGAAATTATGGAGAAAATAGATTCGAAAAATTCATCAATAGTTGGAGAAGTAAATTTGAGATTGAAAGTGCTACAAATGGACATGCTAAATGGCAAGTTAAGTATGGCAAATTTATTTATATCAAATTTCAGGCGTCTTGATGGTTATCATTAGCCCTTTAGTTGACTTGGAGGCGTTTTGATAGTTATCATTAGCCATTTAGCTGACTTCAGTTCGTCTTGATGGTTATCATTAGCCCTTTAGTTGACTTCAGGCTTCGCAGTTGACTTCTCACTTCAAGTATGGCAAATGAATGAGATAGAAAAGAGATTTCAGCATACGATATTTACTAAATTTTTGTTTAAAATCTAGTTGCATCCTCTAATTTCAACTTTTCCCACTTTACTATGCTTGCATTAAGATCAACGACAATCTTTGAAATGCTTAGTGATCAATATCTATTTATAACAAATGCCAAAAATGTATAAACTTAAAATAATAGTACTTTAATCGGTCCCATTTACTTGAACGTTCTGCAGCAGTCTGTTTATGACAAGCATTAGAGAAGGCTTTGAAGAAGAAGAGTTTTATTTTCAACAAGACGGGGGCACCCCTACGTAACCATCGCGATGTTAAGTCATTCCTTGATGAGGTCTTGCCAAACTGGTAGATTGAACGAAGAGGTTTTGTTGAATCTCCTCCCTGTTTGTCAGACCTCACATCACTAGATTTTTTCTTATGGGGATACTTAAAAGACAAAGTCTACGCTATGAAATCTGCAACAGTCACTGAATTAAGAGAAGTCATTCATCTTGAATGGGTCTGAATTCCAAGGGAATTATTTCATGATGTGTGCGATTTCATTGGCTGGCGCTGTCAGTAGTACCTGGATCGAAATGGACGTCATTTTGAGGACAAGTAACGAAAACGATAAAATTAAGCTTGCAAATTTTTCGACGTTTTTAAATAATAAAATTATAATTAAGCGCCATGGTTACAATTAATTTCAATGCGTATACATTTTTGGACACCCTGCATGTGGGCTTTAGGACATTTAACGGTAGTTAATTAGTTGACTTCTGGTTTCCCAGTATCTCTGGGTTTCTGCCTTTGTATTTGTGACTAGACGCTGAATCAGGTGGGTCTTCTCCATTTCCTTCTGTATGCCACTTAGGGGGCATGTTGGTTGAGCGTTTACGCACAATCTGTAAAGGTGTTTCGTCAGGCAATTGTCTCCGGTACACATTCTAAACTCAACAACAGCTTCTATTCTTGGCCAGTCCACCTTGCACTGCTTCTCCTTTGTTCGAGCTATAAGTTTGTTACTTCTTAAAGTCTTGAATTCTCTCCTTATTAAGATCTTCGTTTTGTGGAAAGACATCGGATGGTCTATGCCTGACAAAATTATGGTCTTCTTAAAAAGTGTCAGCGCGGTCATTGCCAATAATTCCGCAGCGATCAGTATTTAGTCCAAAAATCTTGATGCACCGAATTAATTCAACAAGCGATATGAAAGTCAGTAATGCGTTAGTATGTTTTAGTACATGATCTTTTGCGTTCTTTTCGGTCCAGAATTTTGTGACCTTTTTCCAAAAAACCCTATTAACCAATGAGGATGATGCATTTGGTAATGCCCTATCATAGAAGCCCTAATGACGTCGTTAACCAAATGGATTATTTTAAAGGGAACAGAGCGAGTTATATTTCACGCGAGCTTCATTCTTTTTTCCATTTTGATGTAGCTTCCAAGTTCCATCCATATTCAAATATCATAGAAATACTTTTCTTAGCACCTTAGCGCCCATAGCTTTCCAATTTAACCATCTAGTTATGCAAATTAAGAGACATTTGGTTCAATATCGCTTTATTAACGCAAAAATCCTATAATTTGCATATAAATGATAAGTGAATGGCTCAATTAATCATTTTGTATTGGCAGCAAAATTGTAATGATGAACACAAATCGGCTTATTCTATGTAGCCAGTGCCACGATTTTCGGAACCCATGTGGAATTAATGTTTCTCGTGGGAGCCGTAATTTGAACCCACGCATTTCGGAAAAAAGAGATCAGAGGTGTCTGTAATTTTTTCATCATATTAACTTAGTACACAGGATCATTAATTCGACCATGACTGAGCCAACGTTACGCAAGGCTGCTTTTATTTAGCCATTAAATATTTAACAGTCGAAGAATTTACAGATTGTAGGCTTGTTACACATTTTGTCTTTGCTGTTATCGCAACCACGTTTGACTTTTAGTAGTTTATTGATTTTTTCAAGTCAGTTAATTTTTTCGCAAAGACTTTGACGATATAGTGGTCATAAAAATGCACTTCGAGACTTTGAAGGGGTAAATGTGGAGTGTCTAAGACAAATATGACAGCACTGAACCCAGGTGCTGGGGGCGGTAATGTATTTCTTTCGATCAATTACCCGAAGTAGAACATAAATTTGCTTCATTCAGAAAAGTTACTAGTTAGCGTTAACTAAGGAAGTTATTTGTATCAAAATTTGATAATCCTTTCTGCACAAAAAATACGGCAAATCAAAATTGAACATAATAATATTTTTTTATGATTCTGTCAATTTCTCCCATTTATGCATTTCATTGAAAATATAGTTTGATTAAACCAAGCTCAAATAAGTCTCATTGGGAGGCAATAAATTTCAAAAATAATTCTTTTAAGTCACGAAGACGATTGAAAACATTAAAGACAAGTTATTGGGTTGGCAACTAAGTCATTGTCGATTTCAAATAAGAAGGCAAATTCGGAATTTTTGTTTAAAAATATAACTTTATTCAATTAGATATTGGCCGTTCTTGTCGATGA
>UZAE01014540.1:0-13657 GCA_900617975.1 Rodentolepis nana | reverse complement strand
AAGTATTCATTTATACCACTTTAAGAAACTACTCTCACCAAATTGTCATATGCTACTGCTATCTTAGTTTTAAGATGTATTTTATTTGTTTTCATGTTTTATCTAATGTTATTAACTTAATTAGCTTATCTATAAAGCTATTAGCTTCATTAGTCTGTTAGCGTTCAGTCACATTTCCACTTAATCGTATTAACTGCAGGAAAATCTGTTTCATATGTTCACTCCTTCAATAAAATTTGGTCATATGCTTTCTGTGCACGTGCCCTCCATGTCGCGGAACACCTGGACTGTTCGACACATTATTTGGCTCAAATAGAAATTTAATTTCTAAGATAAAAGATTTTAAGCGATTCTTTTCTGCTATGGGCAATGGAAAAGTGCGTTCATGAAATACATAGCTATAGATAATTTTAATTTGATAAAAATACATTTAAAAAAATACATGTTTTGGCTCAAACTTGTAGGCATTTCAAAAGTTTATTTATTTATTTATTTCAAATGGCAGGCGTTTTGATAGATGTCATTAGCCATTTAGCTGACTTCGGGCTTCACAGAGGGAAGGTTCATCAAAGTGGCAGAAAATCGAGGCAGGCAGACACAAAGGCGGAAAAAGGTAAGATGAGTACTTTGAAGGGGTCGAATATGACATACAGTGGGGTCATGGTAGTTTGAAGTCAGAATTCAACTGCCGATTAATAGACTTTTTTGCCGTATGAGTATACGTTGCCCAGGGTGCACCACGTGGAGGTAAGTCTATCGCACACCGCATTTCAAAAGTATATTCTCTAAGAATCACCATTCAGTTTAGAGATCGCTGATTCATTTAAGAAAGGCAGAGACTCTCTTAGCAATGTGGGAATTGGCCAATTTAAAATGTTTTAAGGAATACACTCGTCCTTTCTGAACAATGATAATATTAGACGCATATATTTATTTAATGAAACAACCACGTTCAAACTGTGATTGGTCTGACGTTCAAAGATGTGTTAGTTTCAGGCACATATTTTGTTTATCTTAGTATAAAAAATAAAGTTTGTTTCAGTGTTAAGCAAATATGTCGATTAATATTTGTTAAATACTTCCATTTCATTAAAACGCGTAGAGATTTTTCTAATTCATCTGTAGTTGACTTGTTAAAAAATATTTCGTCGTTTAATCTTATTGTTTACAATAAATTAATAGTGTAGTTTAGATAAATTAATTAGAATTAACTAGATTAAACCAAATCTAAATTTATTTTATTTAAAAAAACAAAATTTTAAATTGGAATAGGTAATTAAAGACGACAACAGTACAAACTTGTTGGAATTAATTAACTTTGAGAAAAAATGTGTTGCTCTTCACCACTGAGTAGGTGCAATAATTGAATTTCTAGAAGCACTCACCTCATCTCTTAACTATTTTTTCACTTATAATGTAAGCAATCGTGTGAGCAGTTATTAGAATTTGAAATTGCATACACTAGTTTGGTTCGAAAATAATTACGCAATTTTCAGAGCGAGAGAGTACCTATCTCTATCTGGTCACGACCTATTGGCATGTGTTGAGTATTTCTCCAGTTTCATCTAATGTTTAAAACTGTCATGTTCCATCTTTACTCATTATTTCAAGCCAATTAGAAATATGAGATAAAAGATATATTTTTATCATTTTATCTTTAATTTGAAACGTAGGTCGGCATTTCCACCTCGATTGGACTACTCAATCGGACATGTGAATAGCGGATCAAAATGGGAGCGCCATAGTAAGTCACTTAATTTGGTTTCATGTTGCATGTATCACCTTAAAAAAAGTAATAAAATAATCTCATTCTTATCCACAATGTCAGCTTTGATATCATAATGGTTGATGAGGTCTGTAATCTTTTTAATTCTCACGTGATTATAAAAAAAGATTAAACGATCTTAACAAAACAGAGCCAACGGAGTGGACATACACAATTGACTGAATTTTAGACCAGTAAATGTAAAGACGGTGACATTTGAAAATTATTCCCATAATTTGAAATTAAAAATATGGCTGAGTGAAGCTTTCATTAGATTGAAATATGAAATTACGGGGTGGAAAGTTTGTCATTTTTAAATAAACAAAATTGGAAAGACACAAAAAAGTAATATATTGTGAATAGCAAAGCATGGGTGACTGTCTTGACTTGGTAAACAATGAGATCAAATATATATATATATAGAAATGCTCCTGAATTAAGCTCAACAAGGAAACCAATGCTATTCTTTATGCTGTAACGTCCACATAATGCAATTTGAAATAATTTTTGTAATGATTTTGGTTATTTTTGAGCCTCCTTTTGCCTAAATATACAAAAATCTGATAATTTTATTAACACTAGAAGAAACATCTTCAATTATTTAACCTCTAACCATCTATAACTTTCTGCCAGTCGTGAGAACCGCTCATTGAAAATATAAATTGTTAAGCTAAAAGAAATTATTTGGTCATTGGTTGTCTAAGGCTGAGTAACGAGTAAAGCTACTGTTAAATCGATCAGCAATTAAATTGCGTAGCGAGTTTAATCACAGTTGCGTACTTCTGGCATTCGATAGTACGAAATTGACCGGGTTATTGAAAGGTTGATCTCAATAGCACACAAAGATGTTTCTTTTATTCGTTGTTATATGCTTCAACTTCATTTATCACCATAGCTCCCTCCTAATTAAGCCCCAAAGCACCAAAATGCCTGTGCTAGTAGGACTGTAACTACTAAGAGCGACAAATCGTAATCAGAAATCGTTGCCTTTCAAAGCCTACATTCAACATTGTTTTCCTGTTTCCTGTCCTCTTTCTTGAAAGCTCAAATTAAATCAGGTAACCTTCATTAAGAACTCCAATCTAATTAAGCCACCGTGCCATCGTGTTTATTCTCTTAAACTCCAACAAGGTTACTTTGATGCCTTGAGAGAGTTTATAGCGATGCATAAAAGATTCCTGCTCCATATTAATGATGCTGATGGTGGTTGAAATATGAATATCAGGGCTTTATCGTCCTTCCATAAAAAACGTAAGTCACGCCCATAGGAGAGGTTGATGATAACATCACCTTGGAGGGGAAGGGGGAGAGGGGGAATTTATGTGATTTACATAAAGTGAATGTAAGAATTTCCCGATTTCATGGTTGAGTTTCATTGGAACTTTAAAAGTAATAGCTCAGTTGACGCAACTCAGCGAGCTCGTCGTCCAATCTTCAATATCTCCAAATTGACTTATGCCTCTGTGTGATTCATTCACAGTTGCTTATATTTTCCTGAAAATAATCGTAAAATGACTTCGCTTCACTAACTATCAATTCTGATGAAACCAATGGACACCTTACTTCTTCTACATCGTAATAGACATCTTGATTTTGCCTAATTATTTAGGAGACAAATAGAGCTTATTTTTGGTAAAGAGGAAAGTAGATGATTCGTCAAGATCAACTATCATAAGAAAACAAATACTCAGTCAGTCGATTGTCTGAAGAACCAACGATGGCATTAGCTCTCTAAAAGTGGAGCAATAAACCATCTATGGACTTGACGCTCCCTCCAAACCGAATTCGAATGACTAGTAAAATATTTTTTCTTTATCATAAGTGAAAAGTGCTTCTTAACTTATAAAATATCTCACAAAACTCAGTTTAAACCCTCAACTCGTTTTCTTCTTATTCATACTGCAATTTGAGTAGTATGAAATGCGTTAATATCTGTATTTCGTATAATAGTTCATAGTATAATCACACATTGTGCAATTTATCACTTTACCACTTATGTGGACTAAAATGTTAGAACTGTAGAAAACTTGCTTACAGGCGTGCTTTAATTAAAGAATATTATATGGGAGCGTTTATATATTTTAAGGTAATTGGTCTTTTATCCCATGTGAGATTAAATGGTTCTCTCTCACACACACTACGATAAATCAAAGAAAGAAAAGCTTGCTCATTCAGGTAATAATTACTGTCAACGAAAATTAATGGATCATGGAAGGGAAAAACTTTCATCATGAGGATTTATTCAGATCACTAAAATGGGAAGATTGTGGCTCCCGATCAATTCTTCCTCAACTCTAGGAAAACAAATTATTCGCCTTGAAGCGGAGAATAGCAATGATACTAACGAGGCTTCTGTAGCTGGAGTAACAGAATATCTAATCTGGTAGGTGTCCTCGAATTTCTGCTCCAGAAAGAACCACTGGAGCACCCTAGCTTCACTACTTGAATTTCCGCGATAAGATTGACTAATTGGCCAATAATTATCATGAAATTTGCACCCAGGTGAAGACTTTTTCATCCACTGCTCTTAAAATCGTTAAAATATGTCATTTTCTTTCGGAAAATGCCTGCGACCTCGACTGAAAAAGGCGAAGAAATCAAACAATTATGCAAAAATAAGCATAGAGGAACGCCCTTGATATTGAATAATGCATTCAAAATACATTTCAACACGCGTAATGTCTTAAAATTATATTTGCAGAAATATGTTTAATAAAAATTTTGCAATATTATTTGATTTGAATGCAATTTTCATTAAATGCTCGTAAAATCCTTTAAAGTTTGCTTATTTTTTGCTGTTGTCACTACAACTATAGCAGATTTTAAATTGAAGTAAAAAATCTATTGATGCCTATATTATTTGTTTAAAAAGAGCGCGTTAATTGATAAAAAGGAGCATATTCCGACATCGTTTTAAACAAGTGAAATATGTGTTCCGAAAAGGAATTTTACGGGTGACTGGCATTGGGTAAAACAGTTTTTTTAATAATTTAAGATGAAGGCTTAAAATGTTTTAGGAAGATATTTTCTTAAGTTGCTTTAAAGTATAAAACGATGCGTCCATTTAATAAAGGCTCCCAGTCGTAATAATCGGAGTAGTAATGTTAAGACTACAAGAATTCTTTTTGTGCATATTGTTTCCCCAAATTAGCTATACAGCCTAAACCATTTAAATTCAGTTTTTTTCCACTAAAAGTTGCAACATCTCCAATTGGGTAGGGCTTGGAGAAGTACCCTTTAAATCACGTGACTCTGGAAAGACCAGCAAGATACCGTAGCTCTCCTCAAAGTCATGAGATCGGGAAGTGAACTAAACCAGGTGTTAGTTGTTTGGAACGTCAAAAGTGCGCACCCACTGTGACAGTTAGATTAAGCAAAGCTTATGTGCTTACTGTGTCCTTTAGAGGTCTGAACGTACGTATAGATTTTACTTTATTAGCGTTCTCCATCCTTCAGAATATTTTTTTGTAAAGAAAAATATGTTATTCAAATGTTTGAGGATTCACTTTAAAGTATAAATAAAATCTCTTCACCATTTTCCTAAAGTCAATTAATCAGGGTTGACTAGTAACTAACATACGCCATCGTTAGTGGTTAACTAAATATAATAGTTGAGTTATTAAAATAAGTTTTTATGAATTAAGTGCGAATTTTTAAAAACATGTGAACTTTATATTATGTCATCATTCTTACAAAATTAAATACCTGTCAAAAAAATGAAAGATGATTAATCAATAGATATATTATTTTCATTAAGTACTTCTTTTAAAACAAATTGGATATTAAGGGTTCATTAAAACAAAAAAATCAATAATTTCGATTTTTTACATTTACTTACCCCTGAACTGACTCGCGAAAGAATTGTTCGTTCATTAAGGGCCATTAATTCTCCGGATTTTAGTTTAATGCGTTTCTTATCCAAACACTTCATAGCGTACCTAAAGTAAAATAAATTACTATTATTAATAATTATATCAAATGGTCTTTATGGGCTTTATGATAGTTGTCGTTAGCGCCTTAGTTGACTTCGGGCTTCATAGAGGGGAGGAACAGCCAAAATCACAAAACGTCGAGGGGGAGGGGGTGAGGAAGAGAAGAAAGATCCACAGATGTAAAAGAGACAGACGGACAAAGGCAAAGAAAGAAGGAAAGACTAGGTGAGTACTGTGAAAGTTGGCGAATTTGACATAGAAAGGTAGTTAGGGGTCAACCGTGGGCTTATGGACTCTTTTGCTGTATGAGTACACGTTGCCCATGGTACACCACATGGAGGTAAGTCTATGTGTAATTAGCTGTAAATAAATAGGTAACCCTATAGTAGAATAAAGCAAGATAGATTCATAGAAAAATATCGCGTAACAGTGAATGTTATTGCTTGAAAATAAACATGGTATCAACTTTAACTTTATTTTGACGGAAAATACAATGCGTCTGTCAGCTTTTGGTTCAATTTCGTTTGCAATTAACTTCATGTTCATGAAACGCTCTCTCTGATCAACTCTGATAATGTCCCAATTTGCTTCGCTCTTGCGCAATTAACCTAAGTGAGCACTTAAGATGTCGGCGAGTTATTTACAAGATTTGAGCGCATTTTCAAGTCATCCTTGCCGATGTTTCTTAATTATAATAATTCAATTTAAGGAGCAGTTTTTTTTCCTTTCATGTTTGATATTAAACGCCCAGATACTTCGTTTAGTGGTAATTTAATAAATAGTATTTACGCAAAAATTTATAATCAATATATATATATATATATATATTAATAATGTTAATAAGTGCTTTGAAGTGTCTTAGGGTTTTACTGTAGTCACTTAAAGTCATAGTTCCAATAAGTTGAATTGTTGATTAAAGATCGATTTATTTCTTTTAATTTGTGAAATCAAGAAATGAAATACAATGACTCTAAGTCTCGGTGTAATGAGATGTCATTTTCAGTCAAATTTTGCATAAAATTAAATTCACATTTGCGAATAAAATTAAAACTAAATAGTGACTCAGTGTGCCAAATTCATGGCAATACATTAAAACTTTTGAGCAAATTTCAAGGAATTGAGACAAATAATAAAATCTCTCATTTGATCCTCAAGAAAATTAGGTATTTAGGTTCCAAAGCAAATTGGATTTAGAATTTACCCAAATCTGCAAGTGAACGTAATAAAATTGAACAATAAAAATTGCAAAAGCTTTTATATTTTTTTTAAATGAAAAAGAAGGACTGAGCCATCTTCATTCTTAATTTCCGTCGCAAAGTAAGAATTATATTTATTTTACCAATGCATGAAAATTTTGCATTCGAATAAAACTCTGTAAAAATAACTAAAATCTTGTGATTTTAAGAGAACTCATAGGAAAGCCATGATAATACGTATTGTAACTATCCTTTCTATGTGAAAATCATTAAATTATAATGTGTTTTGGTAAAAAAACCTGTTCTTATTATGTCACTTATTCAAAATTAAAAAACAAAACAAAAATTTCTTGCATAATGACTTTATCCTTAAAATTATAGTCAAATAAATTTCGGTCTTATTCGTTAAGACAAATTTTGTGCTACACACAACAAATTTTAAATGTAAGTTACTAATGACAACTTGCATTAAATTTTAAAGCACCGTTCAGCAACCAAGCATTTCGACACAAATTAACGCACGTACTTAAGTTAAACATTCCAAGACATTTTGTGCCAAAATATTAACAAGAAAAAGAATTTTACACGAAACAAATTATGCAACTATTATGAAGAGTGATAATTCATTTTCGAAGTATTTATTCTGGTAACCGAAATCAAACAATGTATTTTAAGGGCACTTTGTACTCTCCAGTGCATGGAAATGCTATTGCAGAATGTTGTGGTTTGTTTAAATACTATCTGACATTCTTTTGACCTCATTTTCATATTCCTTCCTTTTTTATATCTGCAATTTTGTTGTGTTGTTTACGAAACGTTGAGCGGCACAAGTCTTGTTCAATCTCCTCAAAAACGGATATCTGCATCCAGCGCCCCTACTGACCTTTTAACATTAAGAGAGTAAAGGGCGAAAAGGTATATATATATATATACCGCGTCCTTCAAAACAAGTGCATATTTATAGAGTTTTGGATGAATAAACTAATAATTCTAACGAAACAACCAATAGTAAGTGGCAAAAAATAAGAAATTTAGAGTTGAAGTTTGGGTGGTTAAAATTTAATTTCTGAGCTTATGGTATTAAAAAATGACGCAAAAAAAGCGAAAATAATCTTAGGTTTTTAAAGTGTATGAAGTTTCAAGGAATGACCTAGATTTTATGACCAATCTGTTTTCATTCCAAAAATTTGCACTTCTCCGAGTTGGAAATAAAATGCAAAATGCATAACTTGTATGCTGAATTTCTGATATTTAGGATCTTCTTTACTTTATACATTTTACAGCTCCCTTTTACCATGAAGGAAGATTTGAACTACTAAAAGCCAGAATTTCAAATCTAATTTTAATATTAAGGAATTTGATGCATGTTTAAATTAGGGCAAATAATGAGTTCGAATTGTTAAAAATTTACCATTATTTAGTAAAAAAAGCATCTAAAAATGAAAAGTAATTGTCATAACTTAAGTAATATCGATGTATTTCCACGAATTAGATCTATATCTGATAGCCCCTTCTACTTAAACAAGGTTGCAAACTGATACATTTAAATTGGGGGGGGGGGGGTTGAATGGCAAATCATGGTAAGAAATCGACCTGTTAACGAGCTCTGGATCTATTGAACAGAACTTGCTCACATAAATCTAATGGAAAAGTAATAAAAATTGAACATGATGACAATTCCTGGTTTAAAAGTTTCCACGAATTTATGCTATGAAGAATTCTTAATGCCTCGACTTTATCACCTCAACACTCCCTACTCCTTCGCCATCTCCAATCTTTACCAGTTTTTCGTCATGGCCCCATGTCCTGGTACGCCATAAGTAATTACAAATATATACTTTGTTGGGAATTTGATTTGTTGTCTGTTTCTTATGTAAGTAATTAATGCTTAATGCTTACTGTGTTTTTGGTAAAATTTGTAGGCTTTTAGTCAGACTGCCTTTGTATAAGAAGACAGTTTGCCAACTTGAGATTAGAAGAGCACTTCACCCCGAAATTGCTGCACTATTAATGGTGTGCAACATGCACTTACTCGGGTTATTGCCGGGGGGTGGGGGTGGCGGGTGGGGGAATTATTTAGAAAGGACAACTTATTATTAATCTTAACCTTTTTACCTCCAGTCTCCTAGGTGCTAAAATGACAATCATTGATTGAAGGGAAAATTAATATTTGGCAGAAATATAAATTGAGGACTGAGCGTCCGTTGCAAATAAGGTAAAAATGCATATTTGAAATCATTTACCACCATTTAAATAAAATTTAATTTTATTACAAATGTGCAAATAAATATAATTAGAAAGTAGATTGTTGAACAACAAAATGCTCTATTTTCTTTTCCTAAATTTGCGCATTTTTTTAAATCGTTTTCTTTTTCATCTATCTGTTAGCAGTCTTAACTTCTACCTTTTAGTAAGTTCCTACAGCAAATTTTTAACTCATGTTCATTTGTCTTTAATTTAGACTCAAATGGAGAATAAAGTGAAGTGTAAAACAGAATATGAACTTTACAGCGACCTCTAAATTAAAGTGAACTATTTTAAGCGTTGTTCTGTTATTATTGATACATAGACTAAGTGTTAGGACGTTTGGGCGACCACCCATTAAGAGGTGGACAAAAGCGATGGTGTTTAAGAATGATTAACTTCCAGCACGTTTCAGCCTTGAATACACTCCCAAATTCCTTCAACAACCTTCAAGTGGGAAAAAATTATAGGTCTATGAGAAGAAGTAATTTGTGAAAACAGTAAAAATTCGATCTTTCAATTTGTTCTGTGTGATCGAAAATTGCATTTATACTAATCTGTACTCACCTCACCTTTTTTCTACCTTCGTCTTTGAAGCACTCTTCTGTTCCCCCCCCCCTCTCTCGACTTTTTTCCACTTTGATGTTCCTTCCCCTCTGTGAAGCCTGAAGTCAACTAAAGGGCTAATGATAACTATCAGAACGCCTGTTATTTGATGTAAATGAATATATATATTGGGTTGGCAACTAAGTCATTGCCGTTTTTGTTGACAGATTGACTCTATACTTTCTTTTGTTTTGTTAACGTGGCCAGAGCATCTAACCTATATTTTTTCTTACTGTATGGACTTCTAGGTTAATTAGTAAAAAATTTTTTTTGTTTAGTCCTTTAGCTTTGTTTTTATCCCAATTTAAAAATGAAAGAACAGGACGTGCACTTCCGACACATTTTATTGTATCACTTCCGAAAAGGCAAGAACGCATCGCAAGCGCAAAAGAAGTTATGTGGCGTATATGGAGATGAAGCCTTAAAAGAAAGGCAGTGTCGAAATTGGTTTGAAAGATTTCGTTCCGGTGATGTTTCACGGAAAAATTCACAACGATCTGGCCGCCCAGTCGAAGTGGATGAAACCCATATCAAGGCCATTATCGATTCAAATCGTCACAGCACAACACGAGATGATATTGCAGAGAAGCTCAATGTGTCGCATACATGCATTGAAAAAAATGAAAAACCCTTGGTTATGTCAAGAAACTTGATTTATGGATCCCTCACCAGTTAAAGGAAATTCATTTGACGCAACGGATTAGCATCTGTGATTCGCCGCTACTGAAACGCAATGAGAATGATCCATTTCCGAGGAAGAACCTAGTTACTGGCTACGAAAAGTGGATAGTTTATAACAATGTTACTCGCAAGAGATCATGGGTGAAGCAAGATCAACCAGCCCAAACAGTATCAAAAGCAGAGATTCACCAAAAAAGATTATGCTGTCAGTCTGGTGGGATCACAAAGGAATTTTGTATTTTGAACTCATGCCGCAGAACCAAACGATAAATTCAAATGTGTATGTTGAAGAATTCGAAAAACTGAAGGATGCAATTGAAGATAAGCGGCCGGCATTATCAAATCGGAAGGGTGTTGTTTTCCATCATGATAACGCAAGGCCCCACACATCTTTGGTTACTCAGCAAAAATTATTGGAACTGGGTTGGGATGTTTTGTCACACCCACCATATAGCCCTGACCTTGCGCCTTCGGATTACCATTTATTTCGTTCCATGCAAAACTCTTTAAATGGTAAAATTGTTAACAACGCGGATGATGTCGGATCACACCTAATTCAGTTTTATAATAGGAAAGACCAGACATTTTACGAACGGTGAATTTTTACTCTGCCAGAACGATGGAAAAAGGTCATCGACAAGAACGGCCAATATCTAATTGAATAAAGTTATATTTTTAAACGAAAATTCCGAATTTGCCTTCTTATTTGAAATCGGCAATGACTTAGTTGCCAACCTAATATATATATCGGTATTTTGTTGCATAGAAAATATATCTTGAAGCATTTAAAAAGTAGCAGAAGTAGTTTAGTTTTCATTTAATAAACTAAGTTGTCTAGACAAGAAAATAAAGATGTTTTCAGGTTTCAGTACTTCCGAGAGGGGCAAAAAAATTACCGAATTAGGAATATTCCAGAGTTTTCTTAACTGGAAATTTGGCTAAAATCAAGTTTATATAATTTTAATTTACTTTTTTTGCTTTCTACACTTGTTCAAACTAATAATGCCCATATTTTCTTTCAATATTAATTTATATGCGATTTTTAGTTAAATCGAGTTGACTTGACAAACAATATCAAGAATGCAATGCATTGTGTCATTATATTTATTTTCAGTTGTCTGTGATAATGTTGACGGCAAAAATGAGAAAGCTGTCTGAATAAAAAGCCTATCATCACACGACAGGAAATGAATGAAAATCGCAAATGGAAATTACAGTGTCCAAATTGCTGTTGTAATTTCAATTGGAAAAAAAGAATGAAAAAAATCGGACACCACGAGTATTCAGCCGAAAAGAAATGCTGCACTTTTGGGGGGAGGGGAGGGTTCAAATCCAGACGTGAAACGAGCACAGTCAAAAGTGAATTCCGTATTTAAACACGGTGAGTGACCTCCAAAGTGTTAAAATGTTTAAAATGACTGTACGGCCACCACAAAACCAGAGGGGATATGAGAAGTTTGGCGTGAAAGTCATCCTAGAAAACAAAATTTAAAGAGGCAACAACCTTCTGTTGCCAATTTTTACTCGCTTTTTCTCTTCAATAAGTCTAAACTCTAACTGAACCATTTTAGAGTGCAAAGGATATATATATATATATATATATATATATGTTTTTTTAGTTTTGTCCACCAAAGAGACCTAAGACCATTATCGCGTGGGCTTCAATGTGGATCGGTAATTAATTAATATATGTGAAATCGATTTCGCTTCTGGTCGTCGAATGGGTCTATTTATTTGCAGATACGAAGATGTAAGTAAAGTGCAAATTATTTCACAAAATTTTTAAATATTTTGTATTTATGTAATCTCAAATTATGCTATTATTATTGTTGTTACTAGGGTGGGCGATAGACTTACCTCCACGTGGTGCACCCTGGGCAACGTATACTCATACGGCAAAAAAGTCCATTAACCGGCATTTGACTTCTGACTTCAAAATACCATGGCCCAACTGCTTGTCATATTCGACCCCTTCCACAGTACTCATCTTACCTTTTTCCTTACCTTTATGTCTGTCTGCCTCTTTTACATCTGTGAATCGCTCTTCTGTTTCCCGCCCCTCGACTTTCTGCTACTTTGATGAACCTTCCCTCTGTGAAGCCCGAAGTCAGCTAAATGGCTAATGATAGCTATCAAAACGCCTGCCATTTGAAATAAATAAATTATTGTTGTTACTCGTAGCAATATATATTAAAAAAAACATTTCAAACCAACAAATGATAAGATGGAGAGGGCCTNTTGTATTTTCAATAAGATGTTGACATTGAAATTCAAGTTACGCAGAATCTACAGTTTTCAAATAAAATAAAGCGATAATATTTAGCGATTTAAAGTTGAAATAAAATATAAATAAATGGTAACATGTTGTTTTATAAGATATTTGAATTATTTGTAAACATTGATATACAATATCCTAAGAATTCGAGACCTCGATACATTTATTTATCTCAAATGGCAGGCTTTATGATAGTTATCATTAGCCCTTTAGCTGACTTCGGGCTTAACAGAGAGGAGGAGGAACATCAAAGCGACAAAACGTTGAGAGGAGGGACAGAATAATGATTGACAGTTGTGAAAGGGTCAGGCAGACGCAAAGACGGAGAAAAAGTAAGATGAGTATTGTGGAAGGGGTCGAATATGACACAGTGGGGTGATGGTAGTTTGAAGTGAGAAGTCAAACGCCAGTTAATAGACTTTTTGCCGTATGAGTATACGTTGCCCAGGGTGCACCACGTGGAGATAAGTCTATCGCTCACCCCAGACCTCGATACAAAGGTTCATTCAAATGAACTCATGCGTGAGTGTTGCAGGTGACGTTTTGGTAAAAAATTGGACCCACCCTTAAAACAAGCTCAGGCTTTTGTGAATTTTTAAATCTTGAGAACAATGACCCCGTTGAGAGTGCAAGAGCATTGCTTTCTTACCCGAGATCATTCAGAGTTGGACACTCGGAACTTGACACATATCGCTCGAATTCTCTTGAAGTGGTGATTTGCGTTATTATAGCTGCTCTACTCCTGATGCCCCGGTTAAGAAAAGTATTGATTAGCCTTTATTTTTTGTGAGCTTAATTCTAGCTCATCCCAACAGCATCAAACAAACGACTTTATTTAAACTCAATATTGAGCCAACAAAATGTCACTTTCTTAAACAATTAGACATTTGAAGATATTTAATGGCGTTAATATTTCTTATACAGGGGTGTGCGATAGACTTACCTCCACGTGGTGCAC
>UZAE01014539.1:0-11290 GCA_900617975.1 Rodentolepis nana | reverse complement strand
GACTTAACAGTTCACTGGTCATTCACAGGTTAAATGAAATATAAGTAGAATTACATTGGAATTTACACCGGTCACCTTGGTTATTTTCTAGTCAGCTCTGTCACCTTACACTGACACTCTATGACCTCCAGAAGATAATAACTTGTAAATAACTTGATCAGAATTATGAACCTGAAGTACGCCTAATGAAATTTTGATGCTAGAACGTGGAACACTGAATTATCAGTCAGGTGGATTTTATAAGACTGAAAACCAAAAAAAACAGAACGAATATGAAACATTTTGTTATAGAAAACAAAAACAAAATTTAAGTCAATCCAAAAAATTCCTATGAGTCTGAAGAGCTTTTAGATATTGCAAATCTCCTTTTTAGTTTGTCGATCAGAATCGACCTCTGTAAATATAATTTATTTGTTAGAGTTTGAAATTCAGAAGCGAAGAGTGCTCTCTTCCTTTATTTCTTGAAGTGGTGACGTGTTCGGTTGAATCCACTGTTCCATTTTAGCGCCAACTGGTGAATATATTCAAATGAAATGCATCACCTCTAGTGAAAGCCTAGCTTTACTTTGCGTAGCAGCTTATCACATGGAATAATCCTGTATTTTCGATTAAAAAATGTGTTTTTGGTGTATTCGAAAGTTATCTGAAATCAGAGCTCTTTTTCCCAATGAATTTTGCCTGTACAAAGTTGATTAAGTTCGAAAGAGGCTTGTTTGTACGGTATAAGTTCTAATTTAATCTCCTTCCCCTCCACACACACTCTCTCTCTGTCTTTCTGTCTCTGTCTCTCTCTCTTGCGACTATCGAATGACAGAAATGTCGCAAAGTTAATCAGCAATGGAAAAATTGGCGTATAAAAAAGCAAAAAAAAATGAAGAAAAATTTCATTTGACATTGATAAGCAAATTTTTATCAAGAAGAAAGTGAGAATGTACTAATAGATGCAATTAAGGGTATGCGGGAATTTTGTCATATTGTGTTTTGTCACTAAACAAATTTTACATGCAAGAGATCGATTTACGTTAATATTTGGTATTGATAAATATTGAACAATAATTTGTTTCTAAATAGTAACCACTGACATTGCTGTTAAATGGTTGTCTGCGGAGTTAGATGCCTTATTGTGTTCGGAATGGTGATCTGCAGTAGGGTAATTTGAGTTCTTCGCAATGCTGCTCTTCTATGGCTCAGAATGAGCATTTTTTAAATGTTTTCTTAAATTGGGATGGAAATCAGTAAATATTCAAAGAGTGAGACTGATATCTGTATGGGTGATACTGCGGTAAATGTGAAAGTTAGTGGAAATGTAAGTTAAAAGGTTGATATATATTGATTTATTTCAAACGGCAGGCGTTTTGATAGATATCATTAGCCATTTAGCTGACTTCGGGCTTCAAAGAGGGAAGGTTCATCAAAGTAGCAGAAAGTCGAGAGGTGGCGAACAGAAGAGCGATTCACAGAAGTAAAAGAGGCAGACAGACACAAAGGTAGAGAAAAAGGTAAGGTGGGTACTGTGGAAGGGGTCGAATATGGCAACCAGGGGGGTCGTGGTAGTTTGAAGTCAGAAGTCAAATGCCGGTTAATAGACTTTTTGCCGTATGAGTATACGTTGCCCAGAGTGCACCACGTGGAGGTAAGTCTATCGCACACCCCTGATACATATTGAATAACACCACGCTTTGTGCTTCACAAAACCCGCCGGTTAATTTTAGTAAAAGAAGAAGCGGAACTGACAGTAAGAAGGGAAATGGTGTTACTTCACCTTATAAAACCGTGGGAAGTTTATAAGTTATATTCCCAAAAAAATTTTTTTGATGGTGTACAGTTTTGACATGAATCAGAATTGAACATTTCGAGGGGTCTGAAAAGAAATTATTAAATGCGTTAAACAAAATTCGTTCCTCTGGAATAGGTTTGTTTGATTTATGCCTTTCCACGCCCATGTTTGTGAATGCAGTGTCGTAACCGCAAGATTGCCGATTCGCCTTGTAGTCAATAAATCACAAATATTCAATGATATATGCTAATAATTATGCTATTGTGATAACAGAGCCATCACCAAAAGGCTATTACGCTCTAGTGTGACTACTTATAGTTACACTTATATATTCAGCTGATGTCTTTCCACACAATGAAGGCCTTATTCAGGAGATAATTCAAGACCTCAAGGTGCAATGAACTTAAAGCTCGAACAAAGGAGAAACAGTGGACAGTGGAACTCTCCGACATACCCGACTGACCAAGATTCGAAGCCGTTGCCGACTGGCCAAGAATCGAAGCCGTTGCTGAGTTTAACTTTGGCCAAGAATCGAAGCCGTTGCTGAGTTTAGACTACGTACCGGACGGATTGCCTGGCAAAACACCTTCAAAGATTGGGAGTATACAGTCAAGGTGCAACGAACTTAAAGCTCGAACAAAGGAGAAGGCAACGAAATTAAAGCTCGAACAAAGGAGAAACACAGTGGAACTCTCCGACATACCCGACTGACCAAGATTCGAAGCCGTTGCTGAGTTTAGACTACATACCGGACATGATTCCTTCACAGATTGGAAGTATACACTCAACCCACATGGCCCCTATGTAACCTACAGGAGGAAATGGAGAAGACCCACCTGATTTGGTGTCCAGCCCTAAAGACAACGACGGAAATCCAGAGATACTGGGAAGCAAGAAGAAAGTTAATGAACTGTTATAATTTAACTACTATTTATGTACTAATGACAAATAACATAATGCCTACCCTTTGAAATAATGACATTTATATATTAAAAAAATCATGCTTTGTTCATGTTGATGAGAACAACAAATTGAAATAACTAGCTTGAAGTGTCAATGGGTTTATTTTGTGGTTGACTTTAGTTTAGAGAGAATTCTTTATGCTGTCCTAAGTTTGGGAGAAATTTTGAAATTTCGGTAAATGGACCCACATTTGCAGCCTCAGTTTTACTTCATTCGAAAAGACACATTTAGGTAAAATGAGCTCGCAGGTTGAACACTTTACAATGTAAAAATTCTTCCTAACATATGCCAGATCTATTGAAAACACCTGGAAAATATTTTTATTAAATGCGTTCTTTAACAAATAGAATTTTAGTTGTTTGGAAAAATTTCATTCATTTAAGTTTAAATAACTTTTACCATTCCACTATGAAATGGCATTGAACGTGGAATAATTCTAGCAGGAAAATTAATTAGATCCGACCAATAGATATTCAATAACTCAACATTATTAATGTTTAGGATATGCATTTTCGTTATCACGCTTTAATAGTTTAGAGAAATTCATTTCCAAAAGCAAATTGGGAGCTATTTATCAACATAAACTTCTTCCTTCCCTAAATAGCTAAAAGCATGCCGACAGACAATGGCCCCAAAAACTTTCTCAGAGTTGGTGCGACAAGGCCTCTTCATCATATCCTCCATTGGGATATATTTCATGTAAACTACAGTTTATGTCCAACTTTGGTGATTGTTCGAAAGATGCCCAGTTTTCCTACGTTTCTAGGTTATTAATATTCACAAAGCCCAAGATATTGGGTGCAATGAATAAACAAAGGTTGGGAAAGAAGTGAATATGCTTTAAGCGGAAGAAATAAGGATAAACAGTTAATATAGTTAGTTTCTGGGAAAAGGTAATTTAAGGAATACCCTGGTACGTTTCAGATGTTTAGGTTTATATAAAAAGAAATGCTAAATATTACGAAAAAACAATTCACTGTTTTGAAACCTACTAAGACTATTTCAAACTAGATACTGAGAATAATTCATAGACCATTGAAAAATGCTTGCACTTAATTAATTTAATTGACTGCGAATATAGATGCCTTGCACGGATAAACAATTTGTTTTAATTCCTAGCGACAAACGCGCTTCCGTCGCAAGCATGATTAATGAAACAATGAATTGAAAGTACTTATTAGAAAATGCCGAATTCAAAAGCAAACTCAGGGTAACATAAGGTAAGTATTTTAGTGATATGTGGAAGGCAGATATTTTGGAGGATTAGTTGACTAACAACCTAAATCTATAAACTCAATCAAAAAGCAGACAAACCCCAAAAAATATATTAAGTGGAGGATTAGTTCCATGCAGCGGAAAATGCTCAACCTTTAACCAAAGATCCAAATTTGCCAGACGTTTATGATTCCCTTTGTACTCTATTTATTGTCGACCCCACTCTTAAACGCCCATTGAACAGAAGAGTTGCTGACACTTGGCTTGCCTTTAGTGGTAATTATTTGTTATAGTAGCGTCTGACAAATAAGGCGTTATGAGTTTGGTTTCTGTCGATGTTGTTACCCATTATAACATAGGCGTCCTTCTTAATTGACACTGTGGGAAGCGCATCTTAAATTAATGCTAGTTACTATGAAAGGACAGAAAGGATATAAGGTGAGTGAAAGGCGAAACAAGGAAATGTAAATAAATACAAATAAACACAAATGGTGGGGAGATGTGGCTATCTGACCTTGATGACTACAATACCTTACCACTAGCAAATTGTACGAAGTATAGTAAATGTCCTGACCTGGGGTGTGCGATAGATTACCTCCACGTGGTGCACCCTGGACAACGTGGACTCATACGGCAAAAAAGTCTATTAACCAGCAGTTGACTTCTGACTTCAAACTACCATCACCCCACTGTATGTCATATTCGACTACTTGACTTCAAACTACCATCACCCCACTGTATGTCATATTCTGCCACTTTCACAGTACTCATCTCGTCTTTTCTCTGCCTTTTGACTGTCCGTTTGTCTCTTTTACATCTGTGAATCAGTATTCTGTCCCCAGCTCTCGACTTTTGGTCACTTTGATGTGCCTCCTTCTCTCTGTGAAACCCGAAGTTAGCTAAAGGGCTAATGATAATTATCAAAACGCTTGCCATTTGAAATAAATAAATAGATAAAATGTCCTGACCTTGTCGATGGCTACTCCCATTAGTTTAATTTGAGCACTTTGGGTTGGCAAGGTAGGCTCTGAAACCTCTTATAACCTGCTTTCTGGGTGGTCTTTTTCTTGTCGTTCTTTTTTCCATTTTCATTGCAAGTCATGCAAATGAGTCATCTAATCAGTGACGAAAAAGTTTGACTATTTAAGCCAGAAAACCCTCCTGTAGGATAGGCTCTCAAAGCAGCTACTCCACTGAGTGTATTTATCCACCTTCCATGCTCCTTCTCCGCTTATTTGAGAACAGTATTAAGGTTGTCAGGAGGGATCCAGACATCCAGGACTTTCAAGCGGCAGTTCAATTCCATGGGTGTCTTTCTAAACATTAGAATGCACAATAGTTACACAATACCACGTATTTCCTAATACTCAAGAAGACCCCAAGAAAATACTTGCTATCTAGGTATTAATAACTTACAAAATAGTAGGCCCGCAAGCTAGACGAATGCGATGATTGGGGGAAAGGAGACGAAATCAAGTCTCGTTGTCTCAAAATGGATATGCCGTGTCGGCTATCATAGAACCTTGACTACAAGAGTAAAATACGCCTTTTATTGATGAAAGTCTACTGATGGACTTACAAAAAATAAGTTATTTATTTATTTCAAATGGTAGGCGTTTTGATAGTTATCATTAGCCCTTTAGCTGACTTCGCCGGCGTTTTGATAGTTATCATTAGCCCTTTAGCTGACTTCGAGCTTCACAGAAGGGAGGAACATTAAAGTGAGAAAAAATCGTAGACGGAACATCCAAGTAACAGAAAGTCGAGGGATGGGGAACAGTGAGAGGAGGAGGAACATCAAAGTGAGAAAAAGTCGAGAGGAAGGGAAGAATATCAAAGGCACACACAGTCGAGAGGGGGAACAGAAGAGCGATTCACAGATGTAAAATAGATAGACAGAGACGAAGGTAGAGAAAAAGGTGAGGTGAGTACTGTGGAAGTAGTCGAATATGACATACAGTGGAGTGATGATAGTTTGAAGTCAGAAGTCAATTGCCGGTAAATGGACTTGTTTGCCGTATGAGTATACGTTGCCCAGGGTGCACCACGTGGAGGTAATCAATGAGGAATTAATTAAATATGATCCTTTTTAATATTTATATTTCAAAAAGCTAATTTCTCATTATTTACACAAAGTGTTTATCTTTAAGATTTTGGTCAGCCTTTGAGTATTTCGAGATTTGGTAGTTTTGTTCATAAACTTTTAATCATTATCTCCTGTCTTAAAATTAAGTGACATCTAATCGACAAAACCCGAGGAAATTTCTTAAATCTGACCGTGGTATAAATGGGTAAAACCAACATGGAATTTTTAAAGGAAGCTAGTTGGAATGCCAACACAAAAAGAATGTGTTAGACTTAAAATGTTTAAATTAAACTGAACACATTGCAGACATCACTAAAGTTGGAAAGAATGTTTATGTACCCTCAACTGCTCGCGTTTTTCCCCAAATATGAGTCATTCTCTCCCCCCTCACCTCCCCCACCCCCTCTTCTTTTCAACTTTGTGAGCCTCCTCTGATTTCCTGCCTTGCAGCCTAATGAATGAATAGGCATGTTTTGCCTCTAACTTATAATACTGGGCTTAGCGATGACTATCTTCAGTTGGGGTGCTGAACAGGGTTGGTTTAAGGTTAATTATACATTGTTTCTACCCTCAACTGAGTATTTGTGTTTATTTTCTTGCATTTAATCGCCAAGGTTTGGACAAGCATGCGGATAATCAAGGCATTTGTGGAGACTTTGCATAGCGATTACGTCTGGTAATAATATTTATTTATTTACTTATATCAGATGGCAGACACTACGATATTTATCACAAGCCCTTTAGTTGACTTAGGGCTTCACAGAGGGGAAGGAACATCAAAATCACAAAAAGTCGATTGGGGGAATTAGAAGAGTGATTCGCAGATGTAAGAGAGGGGAAGGTGGCATCAGCAACAACATTAAAAACATTTTTACAAGCTTCATATATCTCCCCATTAAACTCCTATTCAGATAAACACACTGGTAGATTAATTTTTTTTCAATAATATGAAATAAATGATGATAGGTCAATAAAATTTGCCCAACCAAAACTTTCAATTAAGCCAACTACTATACATGACCTTAAAATGTCTAACAAAGTACCCAATGGTCAATCGGATTTATTGGAGTATTTTTGCATAAACAATGTGAATTCCTTCTCTTATAAGAAAGAGAATAACTTAAAGTGTCAAACAGAGTAAGATTCTCAATATCCTGGTGGCATTGTTATCCCTATTCTTATATATATCAGTCCTCAGTGGCCTTTATTGCAAGATGGTGTATTTTAGTGCTATTCATCTATTCAAACGTGTAGAGTCCTGTGTTTCACTTTGATCTAATATTGACAAACACTCAACAAAATTACATTTTCCTGATTGGGAAATAAAAATCGATACTCACTGTATTGATTATTCCTCCCCGAGCTATTATAAGTAGCTAGACCATATCATTTCGAGAGAACAAGTACTCTATACGTGGTAAAATCTTTATTTTTATTTTTATTTTTGTGACTTTCAAATGCACAGATATATTCAAATCTGTTGTTACATTTCTAACTGGCACATAGCAATTGAACAACTATTTGAAGATCTTATTAAATATACTTGTCGAGTCCACGTATTAGTTGAACACGTTTATTGGATATAAAAAATATTGCAATTTCTCCTTATTTTTTTGGTGGAATATACCATAAGTTTGGTAATTCATAATTTTGGTCAAAACATTCGTCTGCCTCAACTGTTACATCGCAATTTATTCGCCCACATGGATTGACCCAATGACCTTAATTTGTTAACACTGACCACCCTTAATTACTGCGGTTCTCTGCTTAGCAAACTTGCAACTCATCTAGGTGATTAATGATCTCCTTTGGCTGGCCTTGAAACCACCCGTTTAATTAATTTTAATTTCATTTGGGTGAAAACTATCATTTCCAATTCCTTCTCTGAAACTTTACCATTCAAAACCAGAGGGGTGTACGACAGACTTATCTCCAGGTGGTACACCTTGGGCAACGTATACTCATACGGCAAAAAAGTCTATTAATCGGCAGTTGACTTCTGGCGTCAAACTACCATCACTCACTGTATGTCGTATTCGGCTATTTTCACAGTACTCACCTCACCTTTTTTCCACCTTTGTGTCTGTCTCTTTTGCATCTTTGAAACACTCTTCTGTTCCACCCCCCCTCTCGATTTTTTTCACTTTGATGTTCCTTCCCCTCTGTGAGGCCTGGAATCAACTAAAGGGCTAATGATAACTATCAAAACGCTGCAATTAGATAGAAATAAATAAACTATTCAAAACTTTGAGTTTAAGCGCTCATTTGAAAATTGTCTAATGAAATTACTAATTTTTTCCTTACTGACGTCATATAGTGAACCGGCTCAAATTGACTGTTATCAGTCAGTAAGTTGGATTTTGTAAAAAAGCCAAATACCTTCAGTACAGTCATTAGTTATAATTTTGAGAAGTAACTATATGGGAAACCATAATACACTAAGTGTGAGAAAGGAAGCTCACAGTTATAAAACTTCACTTGTGCTTGTTGTTTCTTCACCATTGAAATCCTATTTTTGTGATTTTTAAAAGAAATCTTTAACGTTATAACTAAATTTGAAGATCAATAGGTTAAAACTGTCTAAGAAGAGGTTTGCTTTCATTTCACTTCATTTGAGAATAAAAGTAGGCATATATTCAAATTTGCCAAGTTCAGAATTTTGAGCACTTAAAGTTTGCTTGACACAAAGTGACGATTTTGAATGTTACAAAACTGATATCAGAATGGTTATTTGTACTTTTGGCACCAAATCGGAAAAAAACTGTAGACTTCCTAATTTTGGTCAAAATGATAATCAATAAATGGAATTGATTTGTACTCTCCCAGTTGTCCAAATGCTCGAATTTATAGAAAGTTTGTCTAGAGACTAAGGGGCAAGTTCAATACACTAGTTAAGCAGTTAGAGATCTTGGGAAAATCGTAGTTAAATTAAATGTAATACTTTTACTCTACAGGAATTTAAGTTTATATTTTATTATTTAGTTCAAAATAACTCAATATATGAATGCCCTTCTGATTCCCAATTGGTAGAATAAATACAAAAGAATGTCTATTTCGGCGAGTTCAAAGTTAATATGGAATATATATTTGACAGGAGCTGTTGCATTAAATGGTTGGCCATTTGGCAAAAAGTACCTTTTAGGAAAAAAGTAAGGAGTAAAATTCTAAATTAGCATCAAGATAATATTCTTCATTTCCTTTCTCCCTGTCAACGCTTATTTTTCCCTTCAGTACTTTTCGGGGGAGTGGAGGGGGAGGAATAGTGAATCCAAAAGCTTGGTAACATAGGCAAAAACAATAGTTGTTATCTGAATTTATAACATTGTTGCTCCTACGTGTATAGCTGATATTGTTTCTATTGTTTGTGATTTAAGTTCTACAAATGGCTAAGTGTTATTATATTCATGAAAGAACAAGAATTGCCACGTTTATCAAGTCTAAAATAAATTCAAATTTAATCCAATAAATGATGACAACGCGGGAGCTAATAAAATTGTTCTAACTTCAGACCATTGTCAAAGTACTTTCCTTAATTTATTGCAATATTTAAAATGTCCATATTACCTTTTCATGAATTAAAACCTATTAGTAGCCAATAAGAGTGATCACTTGAATAGTTTCACTTTTGAATTCCAAATGAAGACTTTTGAAACTCAAAAAGAACTTCCCTATTATATTGGCACTCATTTGTCTATTCCAAAACCCTATTAACATACTAGAGACCATTTCTCTTGAAAATATACCATTATGAGTGCAATAGCATGGAGACCAGTATAACATCAAGGGAGAGGGGTGTGCGATAGACTTACCTCCACGTGGTGCACCCTGGGCAACGTATACTCACGCGGAAAAAGGCTATTAACTAGCAGTTGACTTCTTACTTCAAACTTCCATCACCCCACTGTATGTCATATTCTACTACTTCCATAGTACTCGCCTCACCTTTTTTCTACCTTTGTGTCTGTCTCTTTTACACTTACCTCACCTTTCATCTACCTTTGTGTCTGTCTCTTTTACACTTCACCTTTTTTCTACCTTTGTGTCTGTCTCTTTTACATCTGTAAATCACTCTTCTATTCCACACCCCTCGGGTTTCTGTTACCCTGATATTCCTTCCCCCTATGAAGCCCGATGATAACTGTCCAAACTCCTGCCATTTGAAATAAATTACTAAACATCAAGGGAGAAAGAAACAGAAGGGGAAAGTTTAACTAAGGGAAAAATGGGTCTCATGCTATTTAGTCAGTATGAAGTCGAAAATTGCGCTTGCTCTGTCCATTTAATTTAAAGTTAATACAAAAGAGGTGGTTCAGTTAGTAACGTGGATAAATTTAATTGATGTATCTTCCGAAAGGAAAAAGGTAATTTCAAGGATTTCAACATCGAAATTCGAAGTTTAAATGAAAGCAGGGTTACAGTTGTTGCCTCCATGTCTCGAAGATCCGCACAGTTAGATTTTAACTTTTAGAGTGCTTTAAATCGGCAAAATTGACTATGACCTCCTTCAGTCCTCAAACGTGTCTGTCTAACCAATTGTGGCGAACCCTATATAAAAAAGTGAATTAGGCCGAAAGTATTCCGGAAGTTTAGTACATAGCTCTAAATACGTTCCAAGACGTTTTGAATTCGATTTCATTTCCTTACTCCTACATTTCACTAATCAGAAGAAAGCTAGTCCATGAAAGTGACAGCTTCATTCAAGTTGAACACCAACGACTTGCGATTAGGTTGATGCATAAACAGTATACACCACCGTCTGGCTACACGCTTTCTCATTATTTGAATATTTATTATTATTATTTTGATTCTGTAAAATAAAAATCTTCTGAATATTCCCAACCCTTCCCAACCCACCATGGTTAACTCCACGTTTCTCCTTTACAGATTAAGTTGCTTGCCTCTATTCAAAGAGTCGAACAGCGGTTAAGCGGAGATTGCCAATTTAGCTTATTTACTTCAAATAATTTAATCGAAAAATCTTTAATAAATTAACATTATATCCTCAGTGGGTCATAGACGACTCATATTTTTGTAACAAAATTTAGATGAAATATGAGCGGAAAACGCTAATTATGTGGTCAAATGGCGTGGGAAAGTGTCAAGATCAATTACTTTCTTACCCTCCAAAGAGCTCCCATTATTCAAATTGTGACCCGGCTTTGTTACAGCTATTTGTTTGGACGCGTGTAGACGAAACATACACCGAAGTGGGGATTCAGTCCCACCCCTCCCCCTCCCCCTCCCCCTCC
>UZAE01014538.1:0-13670 GCA_900617975.1 Rodentolepis nana | reverse complement strand
CCCCCCCCCCTCCCCCCTCCTTCCTCCAATTGTTTCAATCCATATTTTTAGGCTCACGCCATACCAGAGAGGGAGGGAGAGGAAAATGAAGGGTATATTCAGCAAATATTTGAGCATTGGCGAAGTTTATATGCCATAAATAAACAAAACAGACAAGCATGTCTAATTTTGGCGTGGAATGACGTGTAGTTATTAAAATGTAGGCCAATCTCTGTGGGGGTAATAATGTTCATTAGGGGAGAATGAATGTCATTTTAAAGGACATGTGTGGAGGACGAGATTCAAAAGTAAATATATGTACCTTCCACCAGTTGTGAGAAGAAATAAGAATAAATTTAATACAATATTTTTCCAGTTAAAAAAATTTTTCAACAATTGTTTCTATGGTGTTCAGAAAAGTGTCTTATTTGGCTAAGATTCATTTTGAGATCCAACTTCTGAAACGTTGTGGCATTATTAATTAACTTAGATCAACTAATTTTTGTCCATTGAACATCAATATTAACTTGTTTATTTAAGCAAAAAACATCTTGTTTCAGACTTAAAGGCATTTTGTCATTTCAATCGCATTCGAAAACGTATCTTAAAATGGAAAATTTGTGAAAAATTAAAGAATAGTATTTTTTACTAATTAACGAATTCAATAATATTATTTTAAATACCTTTAATTGATAAACCGCAATACTTTTGAATAATTCTACCTCAAAACTACTACATATTATTTTTTAAATTTAAGCATGTCTGAGGTAACTCGTTTCATAATTGTCCCATTATTTTTTCATTCACAATTTTTTCCAAGTTTTCTCCGTTATGCGTATTTTTATTCATTCTAAGTAGTTTAAAAAATACATGGATTCAGAAAATATACATACTTTTAATAAGATTGGCTTTTTCCCACAAACACATGCCCATGTACACCCACATAAATATTCATTTTTATTTATATATATATATAATGCTCAAAAGTGCATCGCAACTCCAATGAGAGTCAGATTTGCTTATATTTAGGAGCCGCAATAGCATTTTGTTCGTGGGAGTTTATTTGCCATAGAATATGCACAAACAGCCAATATAGACTATTAGAAAAGGAAAAAAAATTGAGAAATAATAAATTCCAGAGTAATGCCGAAAAATGGGAAAGCATATCCTCATACTAGGCTGTGCTTTTTATTTTGAAGACCAAAATGTATTCAATGGCTTAAATTATTTTACATTGAAAGTAATATTGAATACTTGAACATTGGCTGGTGAGGTCTGATTTCAAGAGGTTAGAAGTTATTTAACGTTCATGCTCTTAATATACCAATTGTGCAATGGATCGAACATAAGTTTGTCATTTTAAACTAGGTGTTAAATGGTTATAAATCGGGGGCTAGGAGGGGGAGGGGAATTGAGAACTACTGGGAGACGTTGTCGTGAACAGACTGAATCGCTTAAATTTAAAGAGAGTGATAACAATCATAAATACATTTTCCAATTTCGTTGGTTAATGAGTATAATGAATTCTTTTCAGGTATCTATGTAATTTCGTCAAACCTAAGCCTAGACAATTACGTCCCTAAGAGAGTTCGGATATGCGCTTAAAATCTATTACAAATATGTAAATTTATCGCTCTATTACAAACGAAATTACTTCCAGTCAGTTGTTTTGTCACCGATTGTTCAACCAGAGCATCACAATTCCCAAAAAATGCTACATTTAGATGGCTTTCCGGGCACAATCATATCTTGCAAAAAATTTGAAAATATTCTTTTATATTTCTGAGCAAAATTTCAATATATTTAAACTATGGCATTTATATCAAACTGGTTGAATTATTAAAAAACAACTTAAATTGATCTCTTTAAAAATCTCCATTCAATCAGCGAAATGATAATTTATATTCATCACGATTGGCCGAGACCATATTTTTGAATATTTGACAATATTTGAACTGGGATAACGCACTGAAAGCACCTTTAATAGGAAATATTGATTACTTTAACTCCTTAAATCCTTGGCAAGTCAATCGACTTAAAACGCCTGCATCAATATAATAAATCACAAAGAATCTCTTACGCATTATTCATGATCTTAAAATTAAACGATTTTCGATTTTCATTACTTCAGATTATTGGCAGTTTGTATTATTTTATGTGATATGCACTCTTCAGTATTTTTTACATCTTCCCTCCACTCCCAGTGCAATTAAAAATTCGAATCCTTTCACCTGTTTCAGCTACTACCTATCTTGGTTAAGCGAGCCGCTTTCAGGAACGCTACGAACTCTCCTTAACAAATCCCCAAGAGGCGTGAGTTTAAGGAGTGCTAATAAAAAGAGACATAATGGCTTTTCAACTCCAGTTAGAGCATTTTTTTACTTTAATTTAGGTGCTCATTGGAATGGAGCTGGAAATTATTCTCGGGATTTACCAAGTGAGTGGTACATATTATGTTATTATTTCTCTATCCCTTATTTTTATTGATTAAATTGGAGCTGAAGTGAGTAAATTAATGACAAAATGCGTTAACCACAGAGATAATGAACAGGATGTACCAAAATTAAACTTCCAACCCTCAATTTAGGAGAAAAAATTAGAAATCGATTTCAATTAAGATAATATTTTTTTACTTGGCAGTGAATTAGAAGTTTTCCCTGCTAACTGCCCTAGAATGTCTAAAGTTTCATCCCGGAAACGCTAAGTGTCCGTCCCAATTTCATCAAAATTTAAAACGTGGTGAATATGAGAAATTTTGGCTTTTTTATTAAAGCATGAATGTGAATGGATGTTTTGGTGGAGGGGTGGGCGCCGTAAGAGATCAGTCGTCCTTTAATGAAGAAATTAGTAAACTCCACAGGACATTTCACTTCTCTGATTTCTAATCGCTTAACTTAGATTCAAGCAGTTTTGAAGTGTTGAATTGTTGCAGAATTAGTTTGAAATAGGGTGCATTTTGGCAGTCGCTTTAGAGAGGTGACTTATTAACTTTCTACTAAAGTAGAAAGTTTCATTTTCATTTAAATGCTTGAAAAACTCGATCTTGCGCACAATCTAATGAAGTAGAAAGTTTAAAATTTCTTCAGAAACGAAAGTTTGTACAAATAGAGGTGTTTTATAGCGCCTTCATCGTAGCGGCCGTGTAAATCTTTTTTAAGTCAAACGCGTCATGATCTAAAGAGATTTAGCCTGATCTTACAAAAATAAATATACATGAGAATATATCTATCAATAGAAGGGGGAAATTGTGAGTTTTTAGAGATACACAGCAGGATTTATTTTTTTCAAAGACTAATAAATTTAGGCTTTACAAATGACCGACACCATAATTGGGGTGAGCTCTTTCAGTATGTTTTTTCAGACATCTCAGCTATATTTCGAACTACTCTTTCACTACATACCTCGATTTGCAACTCATAAGGCTGGTAAATTTACAGCAAAAACCTACTGAAGACATAGTTTATTTATTCACCAACACTGATGTTCACTAAGATACCTCATACTTGATTATTAATCAGTTGTTCTCTCTTTCTCTCTCTCTCTCTCGCTTTTTTGCTCGGAGCAATCGTAAAGGTTACAGCTGATCATTCGTTTTTATCCAAAGTCATTCCAGTTCTATTAGTCTGAATCAATCGAAATTTCCTCAAAGAACATGAGATTGAAGGAATATCGAAAGTAACGCCAAAGGAAAATCCCACCGTCTTTCCTACTTGACTTTTTACACCTTAAGAGCAATCAGAGTGTAAATGTTAATGTTTGAAATTGGCAGCTGTCATTACTGACGAGAAGTTTTTTAATTATAATTTTTACTCAGGAGAAGTGCAACTTTAAAGCCTACCTACCCACCCAGCTACTCAATCATCTCCTCTAATAAACTTCAACCAAAGCGAGTTTTGTTTCTACCAGATTTTATGTTGATAAGTGGAACTGAAAACTCTAAAAATATTTTTCCAACATCCACTCTATTAATATAATGTCAACAAGGTACGAACATATTCGAATCAAATATACTATTAGAAACAATGTAGATCAATTATGCATGATTGAGGGATTAAAACGCTTCACATTTCAATAAATTAAAAAGATACATTTGTTTTATTGTTTTTTTCATTGTTTTTCCATTCGATATATGAATGTACTTATTTTGAGTTGAACCTATTGTAAGAACTGTTGAATGGAAAGTTTCGATGGCTTTTGAGTCGTATTAGAATGCTTCTTTTGGTGACCACGTTTTCTGAAAATTATTTACGGTGCATAACTGAGACAACATACATTATTAAGAATTATTTACTATTTGTATTATTTATTAATAAGCAGTGCAATTGAAAAATTTCACCACTATCATGATGAAGCATTAAAGAAATAACAATTCATAAATTGGATTACCTGGTACCCGGCTCACATGAATAATGATTAACGCATGATTAAATTAGCAAAAAACTTTTGGTGAAATAGACCTAAGTTAGGGAAAGAAAACAAACAGTACATTTTTCTTGTCTTAAAGAACAAACATGAACAATTTTCGGAAAAGTTACTATGAGTCAAATAAATTTGGACTGGATTCTGAAATTTTTTTTAATTCTCGCTTTAATGAAATTAAATTTTTGAATAAAATCTGATGATGAAATTCATACAAGATTATTTCAAATTTAGTGGGGGCGAATTCAAGTAAATTAGGAAAAGCTAATCTTTGCACTTTTAACATTGAACGCTCTTCTAATTCACTGGCTTCTTGATATGAATTTCAAAATAACTTTTGAAAAGTCACATGGAACTCAAATTTTGTTAAATATTTTTTTCATCAACGCTTGCACAGTGAGTTTTGACTTTCTGCTCAAATTGTGTTCATCGTGACTTCCGACTTTGTGGACAAGCACCTCAATCAATGTTTTAGTAATATAGAATATAAATTCATTAATATAGATTTCCATTATCGTACAAATATGATTAAATTCTCGCATGGATAAGAATCAAAACATTTCATATAGTCTTTGAACTGTAGCGGTTGAATTCGGTGTACTAACTCTAGTTCTGAGGGTAAATAAAGTTTGATAGCTTATTTATTTAAATAATTTTATAATGAATATCAACTATTTTAATTGGCCTGTTAAATTATTACATTTATTGAGATGTCCAAGTAATCTTGATTATTCAACTTTTTCGCAGAAATCACTTCAAATTGCCAGTCCAAACGATGATAATGAATATTTGTCGGAAGATATACACAAAAGCGCCATACTTTGACAATAACTGTACTTTAACCATATATTAATTTGTTGACATATTATAACACATTGCACTCATTAACCAGTCCCCATTGATTGGTATTTGGCAAACAGTTTACCCGGCCATAATAGTTATTTGACATGTGCTCATTAAATATGTTTAAGTAGCTGTTAGGAACAATTTCCCTAAAACAGAATAAGCAAAATAATTACTCAGATACTTCAAAGGATTGGAATGCAATTATAAGCTTTGAACTTTAATGAACAATAAAGTTCTCAAAAGTGGCTTATATAATATTTTTTTCATTAACCCAACTGAGTTTAAATTAATGAATTTATAGGTAGTATCAGTGTTTGCTATTTTTAACTTAAATTAAATTATACTTATCATTGGTTATGAAACAGGTATCGAATTGAAACTAAACTTGCTTAACGTCCAGGTTTTTGCAGGTATTTTTTAGGCACGAAAGACCTCGATTTGCCCTCAGAAGCATCTAGCCAGTCTATCTGGTACAATATAAACCAGGTCCTGGCATGCTTTCTCTGGAAGTCTCTGAGCTCTGTATATAGTTCCTAGGGATTCATGTAGTTACATTAAGTAGCCGTTCTCAAATGATACATTTATTAGGTCATCAGAATCTCATTGGCCCGATATAAAGTAGGAAATGTAGGTCAAAATACCAACCCCCCCCCCTCCCTTAATTGAGCAGGATGTTAATACCAAATTATTAGTTCAATGAGAAAATAAGATTGTTTCGAATTCAAATGAGATAAGATAAAATTGGTCATGAAATAAAATAGAAACAAGTGAGAATAGCTCAAAAAAGTGCGTAAAAAATGGATTATGAAAAATATGATTTCTAGAATATTTCGCACAATTAGTGGAACACAATCTTTTTCAAAACAAATAAAGATGAAAATGGCAAAATGAGTATAGCAGTAAAAATGAGTGCTTTAAAGAATGAAGGTTCAATCATATATATCATGGAAATGTTAATCAATCAGGCGAAAATTTGGTCACTATTTATTTATTCATAAACATTCCGTGCCAACCATGAAGTCAATGATTTTGTTGAAGACTATGTTGAGAAGAGTGCTTATTAATTTAGGTTAGTCTCTATAGACCAAATCGTAATTAATTAAAAACAGTTTACTGGCTTTTGAATTATAATTTAAAAATAAATAATATGAATTCCTCATTTGGATGGAAGGCTGTAAAACTAAAAATGAGGTAAAGCTTAAAAAGAGGAATATTTGAAGCGATTGTTCATTGTTATTTAACAACCCATCAAATGAAAACTATGTAATTACGTTTACATTTGTATTTCTTTACTCAATGAACAAAGACATCCAACTGCTCATACTAATAAAGTAATTAAAGTTAACATCGCCCATAAATTCAGTGAGCAGGACATGGAATTTGAACGTAGATAAATTACAAATAGATATGGAGAGAAAAGCTGGTTTAAAAATGTTTGCTTTTTGGTAAAAAAACAGATGAGATGGCGCAAATGGATTTTAACAAAGAATAGAGTTCTTGAACAATAATTCTATGAGCACACTTCATCGAATTAAATGTAATCTATCTCAGCCACGAATGCTGTTTTGAACTCCGCTTTATGAAAGATTTTAGCAAACATAACAATAAGATTGATTATTATTCACATCAGTGAACCATTGATAAAAATCAGGTTCTCTCGTTCTATTGAAACTATTTCCATATAACTAACTTGTCTTCACCAATCCCAGGCATTTAAGTCGACCAGTTATTGGTCCAGATGGTATATTTCAATTAATCGAAAAACTGATGGTAAATGATTTAATATTAATTTATATCAAATAGCAGGCTTTATGATAGTTATCATTCGCCCTTTAGTTGAATTCCCGATTCACAGAGGGGTGGAATATCAAAGTCACAAAATTTCGAGAGGGGGGGGGACAGAATAATGTTTTACAGATGTAAAAGGGACAGACAGACACAAAGGTAGAGAAAAGGTTAGGTAAGTACTGTGAAAGTGACTGAATATAACATACAGTCGGGTCACGGTAGTTTGAACACAGAATTCAACTGCCGGTGTATAGAATTTTTTTGCCGTATGAGTATAAGTTGAGTAAACATTACTTGTGGTGTACTGATGACTTCATCCATCAAGATAGCAACTTCCTCATCTCAGCTTGTTCGATAGCACTACGCTTATTGAAAAGGGAACAAATAGAAATTAACGTCAGCCGATAGAAGATATAGAATTAATTAGAAACGTTGCCAAGCAATTGAAAATCCTATAAATTATATTTCAATACATTCTGCAAATAAACTTAGACCATTGTGATAGNCTTTAGACTTTTCACTTTGATGTTCCTCTCCTTTGTGAAGTCTGAAGTCCACTAAAGGGATAATGATAACTATCAAAACGCACGCCATTTGATATAAATAAATTAATTATAGACCCCATTTAGATACTAAAAGAGATGAAGTTATCAAATAGATGAGCATAATATACACTGGAAAGGATAATCTATGATATTCAAAGCCCTATCAACTTAATGTTTGACAAAAAACATCAATAGGAAAGAATGCTTTCCAAAATGGATTTGATTAAAATATTAAGGCAAAGTTTAATCATACCACAAAAATGTTATGCCGATATGGAATAGAATGGATACCACTAGACAGTCACTTAAACCCTTAAAGTTTAAGAAGCTGGTCATCTTCTACCATTGCAAACTAGTCCAGGATGAATGGGAGTCATTTTATAAACCGAAATCTTTTCTCTCAATTCTTAGCTTTCTTATTCAGTGTGTATTCAGTACAAAATTCAGAGAACATGCCAAGGGGATAATATGATTTTACATCCATCGAAGAAATTGAACTATTGAAGTTTAATATAAGAGCGAGAACTTCTGTCACCCATCCCCACCCATCGATTTTATACACAACAAAAGAGTAGAGTGTACTTAGTCTGCAAGCGGAGATAGTACGATCACAAATATTAATTACAGAAATAAATTTAATCTTAAAGAGATAAAAGACACCTTAACAACTGATTTTGGACCAATCGTGCAAGGCTATTCTCCACTTTTAATAAAATTAGTCATTCCAATCAAATTATGCACCGTTATAATTCTCAACTTGGTGTTATTAGATAAGATAGGTGACATTTACTAATTATATTTCGAAAGTCGTTCACTCACTTGCCACTTTCGGTTAAGAGATTTTTGATCTTGTTTCCCATCGTCATCATTATTTATGCTGTATTTTTTCCTCATGGCGACAGTGAATAGAGTATAGCCATTGAGTCGACGATATGATTTCAGTTTCTAAGCAAATTAAGGAAGGAAAATTTATAAATCCGTGATACTACTTAAAATAGCAGTAGTAGTAACATGAACATGCCTCAAAATCCAAATCATCAACACCATCACCTCCACTCTTCATTTTCAATGATGGTGGAATATTCGATGCCGTCGAAGTTTGCTCGCTTTCCAGATTTGGAAAGAGGACGTTGTTTGGGGGAAGGGGTTCTTTAAAGTGCGAAAAAATCGAGAGAGTTTCATTATTTGAGGAAGGGAAAGAAAGCAAGGGACTTACCTTCTGAAGACAAATTAAATGACGGGGTTGAAGGGTCCATTGGCAGAATGGGATGCCTTCTTGTCTCTGGAAGGGACTAAAGTAAAGGAATTTACAAAATCTGAGTGTTATGACCAAACATTCTTAGTCTGATTAAGTGTACGAGTTAAATCCAGCACGATGTGGAATGCATGCATCCTGAAAGCATTATCTGAAGCCAAAACAAAACTTATTTAAATGTCTTAGTAAAATCACTACCTTGGCTTCAATGAATATTGAACATGCGTAAATCATTAATTAATTGCTTTCTATCTAGACCAATTTCTTACTCAAAGGCAGTATTCAAAATAAATTATGTAAGTTTTAGAAAACATAAATTGAACACTTGGGGCACTTCTATCCAATGTCATATAAACCTGAAGAATCACAACTGCCTATTTCTTCGAAACAAGATTCTTCCAAACTGCAGTAACGATAGGAGTTTAACTTGTGATCATTTATTGATTCGACCACTAGGCTGCAATTGACTCAATCGAAGAAATCAGGCAGAACTGGAGATACGACAAGACTGAAAGCAGTTTTGTGTCCGAAATAATTGCAAGCTATCAAAGGAGTTGTTCGCCTACATATTGATAACTTCGTAAGACTTGGAGACAATGAATGGAAAGTGATTGGCCCAGAATAAAAAACACTGAGCTTCAACTCTGTTTATAATTTAACAGCAAACTTAAGAAAAGCCGAAGACCAGAGCTTAAGGCATTACCCAATTGAACAGAGGATACCACAATAAGCAACTCGAGTGTTTCCACCTAAATCCAATGGCATTCGGCCATATTAACAAGCTAAGTATATAAGCTTTAATGATAAATGGCGAAGTTGTCAGACTTCACTTCTCAAGTCACTTCAACATTAACTAGGGTCTGAATAGGCCGCCAAAAGCAAATTCTAGTTCACAGAAACAAGGTGTCAGAGTTGATAGAGGCAAGCTCTAAGACACTTGGTGCATAGAGAACTTAGACCATAAAAGACGTTCAAATTTCTGAAAAGCATTTAACAGACATATCTCCTAAATATTTCACTTGTATAATTGGAATAAGAGCTTTATGAACCAGCAACTTACTGCATCCATTTCAGGAATCTTAAAAGTTCCACTTTGACCCTCATCCCTTCGAGAAGGACGTGAGGAAATCATCGACCCAGTAGGAGACATAAAACCTAACGTCGCACCCTTGCCTTTTCCCTTGGAGCGACCACCTATTCCCGAGTTGGCTTTTATACCCATCCTATCCCCTTTAAATGAGGAGAAGCGAGGTACTGATGTAGTCATGGTGGTACTATTTGATGGCGAGAAAACTCCACGACCAGCAGCAGTTCCAAGAAATGAGTCAGTGGTAGAAGACTGAATTGGATTTACAGGTGATTCGGGTTGTTCTGGCTGGATTTGACGGAGACGACCATCTTCCCAGATTAGAGGACGAGGTTTGACCTGACCTACCCCATAGCTTCGCCTATAGATGGGAATTTTTCCGCCACCGCCACCCCCACGTAGAGCAGTGGCTGGCTGAATTAAGGGAACGTTTGTATTAAGTGACGCAGAAGAGTTTCGATCAACAGGGAGATTAAAATCACTCTGAAAGGAATTTGCATTAATTAACATGGAAGGAAAAAAATTAGATACAAAAGTTCATAAAAGTCCAATTTTAGGACAGGAAAATCGACCGCATTATAATACACGATTTTTTACCTAACTTAGAGAAGATATAACAAAAATGCCTGAACTCCACTTTGACCAAACTGTTTTAAGTTAAAATGTCAAACTCTTGATTTTAAAATAGGTAATAGTTTCCTTTATCTAAATGTTATAACACACATACCATGATATTGAGCCAATGGGCTAAAAAGTAGCGAGCTAGAATTGACTTTTCATAAATTCTAATAATCGTCCCATCTCTCCATTTGTAGACAAAAGAATTGGTAAAATTATTACCATTAAGTAACCTACTAAATTAAAATGCAATATTAAATACCTATTCAGAAAATGATAGTTTTCTATTTGCTTTATATGAGTGAAATACGATCAAAATTTCCCATTAAAAATGGCTTCGATATTGTTGTAATGTATTCTATGGTGTAATGCTGGAAAAAAATGAGTCAATATATTTTAGTTTTAGTCACCGAACGCCTCATATATTTTTTTCCTATTAAAGTCCCTTAAAAATTGGAATATTTATTTATTTATTTCAAATGGCAGGCTTTGTGATATTTATCATTAGCCCTTAATCTTTGACTTCAGCTTCCCACAAGAGTGAGGGGGGTACATTTATAGCAGTTAATTAATAGCAATTCATTAGCTGTCTTCTTGCTTCCCAGTATCTTTGGCTTTCCGTCCTTGTCTTTAGAGCTGGACACCGAATCAGGTGGGTCTTCTCCATTTCCTCATATAGGTTACATAGAGGGCATGTGGGTTGAATGTATACTCCCAATCTGTGAAGGTGTTTTGCCAAGCAATCGTGTCCGGTACGTAGTCTAAACTCAGCAACGGCTTCGATTCTTGGCCAGTCGGGTATGTCGGTGAGTGCCACTGTCCCCTGTTTCTCCTTTGTTCGAGCTTTGAGTTCGTTGTACCTTGNGTCTTCACCAATCCCAGGCATTTAAGTCGACCAGTTATTGGTCCAGATGGTATATTTCAATTAATCGAAAAACTGATGGTAAATGATTTAATATTAATTTATATCAAATAGCAGGCTTTATGATAGTTATCATTCGCCCTTTAGTTGAATTCCCGATTCACAGAGGGGTGGAATATCAAAGTCACAAAATTTCGAGAGGGGGGGGGACAGAATAATGTTTTACAGATGTAAAAGGGACAGACAGACACAAAGGTAGAGAAAAGGTTAGGTAAGTACTGTGAAAGTGACTGAATATAACATACAGTCGGGTCACGGTAGTTTGAACACAGAATTCAACTGCCGGTGTATAGAATTTTTTTGCCGTATGAGTATAAGTTGAGTAAACATTACTTGTGGTGTACTGATGACTTCATCCATCAAGATAGCAACTTCCTCATCTCAGCTTGTTCGATAGCACTACGCTTATTGAAAAGGGAACAAATAGAAATTAACGTCAGCCGATAGAAGATATAGAATTAATTAGAAACGTTGCCAAGCAATTGAAAATCCTATAAATTATATTTCAATACATTCTGCAAATAAACTTAGACCATTGTGATAGGTGCATTTCTTTTATTGACGTAAGTGAAAGTCATTTAACATAGTTTGTCAGATCACCTGTCACATACTTGAAATGCAATTTGGATACCAAAATCTACCCACTTTTCCGAATATATAAGGAATAAATTTTAGTCACCTCCATATTCATCAACCCGAATGCTATTGAATGGGATCATCATTAACCTTATTTTGTATCAATTTCGTTATCTTTGTTCATTTCGTTTTAACATTTAGATAACTGATGCTCTTCGCTATCTCCATGGTACCCAGAATCTGATGCACTGTAACATTTGCCCATCTTCAATCTTTGTAAATACTTGTTCCCAGTGGAAATTGGGTGGCTTCAGCCTTACAGAAAGTAGTTCAGACTCCTCAAAGGTAATGCATTTCTTTTCGTTCTATTAAAATATCTTAATTTCAAAACAAATTATTAAGAGTATCAATTTGGCACATTTTTTTGCTATTTTAGTCAATAAGTTGTCTGCTAAATAGTTGGCGAGCGAATGTTCCAAGTAGAATCTGTGCTAGATAAGAATTAATTTAAAAACCGAATATTATTATTTCAAAATTAAAGCATTCTATATTAAGGGCTATTAAATTTTTGTTTAATTTTCTTCTAATCTGGTTCGCCTTTCAGCGATCTGAATAGACGTTTATACCAAACTCCAAAAATTATTATTTAGTTTGCAAACATATTGAAAACATCGAAATGCTTATCGCACTTCAACCTCCAGTTGGTTTGCCATTCACAAGTATTTTAATATTTTACTTAAGATTTACAAATATTTAATGATTTTTCGTGGTAAAGTGTGGTTTAAAGTGTGAAAGTCAATGTTTTAAAGATCTGTTTTCTCGAAAAAACTTTGCTCTATTCGTCAAATTACTCTCTCGGTGTATAATTTGGAAATTTCTGCTTTACACTTTACAAAATTCACAAGTTAGCGTCTTTTTCTGACAATTTTAAAATGCCAAAAAAAGGGGGTGATAAACTATGATATACTCATTCAATTGATAAAGATGAACCTCTACAAAGAGAAAGGCATTAAAGGGGATTAAATCAACAAATCTCTTGAACTTGTAAATATCTTTTAAACTATCAATTAAATCACTGACGTCTGATCAAAACCTAAAAATAGCTACATCTGCCTCTAATTACAATCCAATTTATGCCCCTACGCATTTCGCCGTCATTAAGAAAATTTAGCTCCCTCTTCATAAAACTGATGGCTAATACCAAAATTCTTACTGGACTCGTAAAGTTTGCTCAGTCCAAATGTGTGAATGGCACGATCAGAGTGTGTGTGTCTAAAAAACAATATATTTCAAATGGTAGGCTTTGTGATATTTATCATTCGCTCTTAAACTTTGACTTCAGCTTCCCCCAAGGGTGGGGGGTACATTTATAGCAGTTAATTAATAGCAGTTCATTAGCCGTCTTCTTGCTTCCCAGTACCTCTGGGTTTCCGTCGATGTCTTTAGAGCTGGACACCGAATCAGGTGGGCCTTCTCCATTTCCTCCTGTAGGTTACATTGGGGGCACGTGGGTTGAGTGCATACTCCCAATCTGTGAAGGTGTTTTGCCAAGCAATCGTGTCCGGTACGTAGTCTAAACTCAGCAACGGCTTCGATTCTTGGCCAGTCGGCGAATTCTAGAAATCATTTGCTGTT
>UZAE01014537.1:0-13680 GCA_900617975.1 Rodentolepis nana | reverse complement strand
TCACATACTATTTCATTGTTTGTGCGTGTACAATATTTCTGGACACGGGGTGTGCGATAGACTTACCTCCACGTGGTGCACCCTGGGCAACGTATACTCATACGCAAAAAAGTCTATTAATTGGCAGTTTACTTCTGTCTTCAAACTACCATCACCCCACTGTATGTCATAGTACACAGCTTCCACAGAACTCATCTCACCTTTTCTCTGCCTTTGTGTCTGTCTGTCTCCTCTATATCTTTGAATCTCTCTTCTGTTCCCCCTCCCGAATTGTTCTCACTTTGATTTTCCTCCCTCTGCGAAGCCCAAGGTCAGCTAAATGGCTAACGATAAATATTCAAAACGCCTGCCATTTAAAATAATAATATTTCTGGACACCAATGTTTGAACTTAATGACTTTAATGCAGATCTCACTCTCTTGCCTAATTCTCACTGCTATCTATTTGAATAAATGCGTGTGTGTCAGAATAAAAGCGGTTAGAATATGGTTTGGAAGATGTGGTTATATCTCTCATCTTAATCAAGTCGTTTTATTTATGTAAGTGAGTTATTCGAATAAAAATTATGACTGGGAGCTAAAACTGCATGCTTAATAGAATAAAATTAAAATAAAACAAGTTAAAATTGTTTTTTAACTGAGCTTTCATTTTATATAAATCTTTCAAAAAGCGTTTTTGTTTTATATCGATGTACTTATCTATCTTTTCCATAATCTCTTTATTCAGATGACATTATCGACATAACCAGCTTAAAGGCCAAATTTTGAAGGAATTTTTTCAAAATTTTTGGGTTGTTGTATCATCAAAATAAGTAAATTTACCTTCTTTGAAATCCTAAAACTGGTTAGACGGGAATGCGTATTATAAATAAAGATAAAGATTTGATATTAGCATCAAGTAAACAAACGCATTATTTTAAAAAGGCGTTATACGTAAAATTACATTGGTTGCATTTAAAATAAGTACTAAACCAAACAAAATGAAAACTTTAACTTATGACTAAAAGTTTCGAATTTTCTGTTATAATTTTAATTCTATGATGAAATTTGTAATTCAATGTTGAATGGTTTAAAAGTACTTCCGTTCATCAAGCGCTCTCATTTCAATGGAGATCAAGCAGGTAAATCTCACAAACTTGCCAATATAAGAAAAATAAAGAAATAATACATTAAAATTGTCATGCGTTTTATTATTAATGCATCATCTTATTACTAGTTAGGATGAAATTACTTTATTTATTTTTTTGTGGCATTCAATTTAGAGTTAGTAAATGATAAAAGCTTCAACTGCTAGCTCTAGGAACTATTTAATAAGCTAAACTTCTGCTAGTTGGAGATGAAATTTTAAAGGCATATTAAATTTGTAGTTGAAAAAGTTTCTTTACACAGTGTGTGAAATTAATGCTTAGATTATTTTTTTAATCTAAAAATAATAGCCAAATTCAAACCATAATTATTTGAAAGCATTTCATATAAATTGTTTCGTTATACTTGCTGCATGGATGGAATTATTTTGTTTTGATTTATGACGTGTTCATGGTAACCAAAGTGGAATTTAATTTATATGGGGATAAGAAAATCATGATAAGCAAAATAGGAGATTTACTATTATATTTCAAAATTTGCTCCGAAAAGAAAAGGAAGAAATTAATCAAGTTGCAGAAAATATAATTGGTAAAGATGTGAAATTCATGCACTTTGAAACAAATAATTTAGCCCCGAAGAAAGTTGTAAGCTCTCTTATGCAGACTTCTGGCTGAAATATACAAATAAAATTATTAATATTTTTGCTTAATTCCGTATTAAAATTAGTTCGTACTTACAGAATGCAATATCTTTCTTAATTGCCTAGATCAAATTAAAAAAAAACATTTTTCATAAATTTCATGCGAATACACATAAGAAAAATAATATGCATTTGCAATAAAACAACCAGGTAAATAAGTCTTGTCATATCCCGAAATAATTTGCTTTGATCAGGACTAAGTGTTGACATGGCTTCCACAATATCCATTGCGAATTCCTCATTTTCTGTTGCCTGTGGTTCGACAACATTCCAGTTAGTTTCAACAGCTCGAGATTGGACGCACGCCACTCCGAAATAAGTCAAAGCGAAAAGAAGATTAAATAATTTGAAGTAAGAAGGAAGCCTCATCGTTTTCTAAAAGAAATACTATATCAAGCTCTACGATATAAAACATATTGATAACATTATAAAAATTGCAAAAAGCACTAGTTAAATGAATTTAATCAAAGTTCGATAAATTAAGCAAATATTACGCATTTATGATATTGTTTTTAATATTATTTTTATTCAGTTTAGGTAGGCATAATTTCTTTATTATTTATTAATCACTAATGACTTAGAGTTTTCCATTTTCATTTAAAAGAACTCTAAAGAATAATGTAAAATACTAATAATATGTTTTCATCAGAAATATATAAATGTTAATCAAAAAATCTAAAAGGAAATTAATTATGACAATATTCAAGATATTTTTAATGTCCACATCAAAAATATATTTATCAATATGCATCTCTTGAAAGTACTTATACCATTGATAATAAATAGATATAGGTATATATGCGTATATGTACGAGAATACGTATGTATATATATGTATATATATATCTTAAGTTTGGCCAATGGGACAATAAAACATTCATTGGTTGTCGCTATTTATTACTATTGGCTGAAACTGCTTAAGTGGATTCGATATTGGAGACGTGGATATGAGATGGTTTGAATATACTTTGAAGCAATGTTACTAGGTATATTTTGTTTCATAGACCCATTTTAATAGTAATTAAAGAGTGGAATGAAAATTAGTATATTGGTAACAATTTCATGTAAATTAATATATCAGCAATTTACTTCTTTGTTCTAGAAGAAAGAATTCACAAATTAATTTATAATACTACAAATCGAAAATACATATTTGATGATTTTACTGAGAAAGAGACTACCAAAGACCCTATTTAAAAAAGTAATAGGACAGGAGATTCGAATTTTTGTTCGTTCATCCCTCCAAAGTTGAATTAACTTTTTTATATTTTAGGCATTTGCGTAAAGTAAGCTTTTACCATTGATATACAATTGCGAAGTTCCTTACCTATTTCTCAAAGACGTTAAGGTTCCCACTTCCAGCTGAGTTCAGTGTTTGAAGTTAAATAGTTAAAAAACTTATTATTAACTTATTTCAAATTGACATTTTTAATTTAAAAGAAGATGGTAATATTATTTGATCACTGCCTAGAGCATTTGCAATTAATGATCAATCTCGAAAATAGCCAAACTGAATAACTTTACTTTTTTACATGCAGCGTTCCTTGGACTAAAGTGGATACGACTTAATAGTATATTTTCTTGATGGCGTTCAAAAGCTGAGATGAGTTCTTAAAATTTTTCCTTAAATTGGAGTTTCTAAATTGATCAAATGAAGTTCGCAGCTATTTTCACTTTAATCTATTTGTGCAGTAAATTTCTAAAATTCGTGCCTTACTTAAATTGTTTAGTACTGTCTCATACAATACTACTGGTTAGACTTATGTCGTCTATGAAACATCTATCCCTGTATAATCTAAACCGTAATGTTCATGTTCAGCTAATGGTATATCCATACGATGATAGGCAGCTTTAAAGTAATCATATGTTGTCACCTGTAATTTGAAAGGAATATTCGCATAAAACATTTATATATTATATCTTGAGGGGTGTGCGATAGACTTACCCCTCGTGGTGCACCCTGGGCAACGTATACTCATACGGCNGCCGTATGAGTATACGTTGCCCAGGGTGCACCACGTGGAGGTAAGTCTATCGCACACCCCTTGCTTGATTGTATAAAAGGTGGCTAACTTATGTTTATAAATTTATGAGACACCAGTGAATGTATGTAGGAAGTGTGTGAAATACACATTTATCTTGTGGGATAACGCAAATTCGTTAATAAGAGTATTTATTAACTGCTCACTATGCAGTTGATTTTTGATCGCATTAGTTCCTTTTCATCACGCTAAGCTTCGACTTTGTTTTATTAAAAAAAATTAACAATAAGTTCAGGAGAAGAAGTTCTATTCTGTTTAGTATATTTCCAATTATTATCACCAATTGTGCTTAACTGCCCATCGATAAGCGAGGCGCTTGCGTTTGTCGGCAACTTTTGTGTCCTAAGTTAGCTGACCTTTTATGCTGGGGTGTTTTCTCCATTGTCACTGCCGACTTGATTTGAGTCGGGGATTTCACCCGGAGTGGGTTATAAGACTATCTCTGTGTTTTCCATTTTTCTTATTCGTAACCTTGAAATCCTGTTATTGTTTTTATATCCTAGCTAAAAAAGCCTTAATGACGTAAATGCTTCATAGCCTCCAGGTGCTGTGATCGTTGGGGTATTAAATAAATCTCAAAAGTATTTCTGTGAAAGTTTTGGTAATTCCGATTTCCTATTAATAACTGGGAGATCAGTTAAATTTGATATTGGGATATCATTTTCTGTTATTTAGGCTTGCAAAAATATCTTTTTGTCTCATTAATTCATGTGTCTTTATGTAAGCAATCCATAAATACTAACGCATTGTCCATCATATTCATGAAAACTATTCAAATTTTTATCATTTCAGGCTTTATTTAATGATCTTTGAACATCCTGTTATAGTTATATTTTTTGTTTGCGTATTTACTTTTATAAATCATTTTTAGCGGTGACTTGCGGTTACCTCAAACCCTCACCGTTCTACATGTAGAACAGGAGGTCATTGGGGATAACACACCTGCCATTGAGAGTGTTCTCCAAGCTGACACTAAACGTGCCAGCCTTTTGGCCGAGTTGGAAAAGTTGAAAAGAAGCAATGGTGCTGACAGTGATGCCACTTCTCTCCGTTTGGCAGAAGTCTTCGACCAATTGGTCTCCATTGATGCCGATAGCGCTCCTGCAAGAGCTGCTGCAATTCTTCATGGTCTTGGCTTTGAATCCGACAAACAGGTAGGTCGCCAATCTGTCTCTACTTTATCTCTTTTAGTATGTATTAAGTAATGTGAATGTAGCTAAGTAGTTTACATGTGATTAAAATATAGATATAGTTTGTTTGTTCATTGTGTAAGAAAAAGATTCATTTTTCGATTACTATTACTCTTGACAAATTTCAGTTACATGATGGCATTTGATCCATCGAATTACACTTATAGATCAATTAAATGTAGATTTCGTTAAAATGTGGTGTATTATAGTAACAAGGTCAAGTCTTACTTATTTGAGTTCTGGAGACTTTATCTTTTTTCTAAAAAGTTGTAATTCACTTTATAATGTTTAAGGCTCCATTTCCATGAAGTGTGACTGAATCTTTGTCCACGGTAATCAGATCTTGCTGACCAGTGGATTTAATTGAACCGTTGGCATTGTCACTCTCGAATGCAGCCCTGGATGAATAGGTGAGACGAGCAAGGGCGTTTTAAGCAGCAGTAAATCTCTAAACGTGACAAGTAGAAAAGTAGAATAAAATTTGTTGGTTTTGCACGATGGTCCACTTCTACAGCTGTCTGAGCTGGCTGGTTAATGTACTTGGTCTGTCCAAGAAAAAAGAAACTCGAGTAACTGCTTTATATGTTTATTAATTATTTTGCATATTTTCGAAAGTGCAATAAAATTGTGGGTCGTTGTAATACATAAAGTGGAAGGGCCTTGTATATTTGTATATTATTGATTTCGGGGGGTTGTGGGTATTTTGAACCATAATAAGTGTAGATTAACGTGGGAAGTCGGTGTATTTACCCGCATCGGCATATGCAGGGTAGTTCTAGTGTTCTCTACCTAATTTGATGATAGGAAACATTTGTTGTTCTTTTCATCTTCCAATACCTATTTAATCGTTCTTGAGGAAAAGTAATGATTAGTTATGTAATTTCCATTCTATCCTCTTGCTCACATCTGGCAGTCTTGATAGGTTTGAGGACAGGCGAGTTTGGCAAGCAGGCTTATTAATGGAAGTCCTTAAGGATCGGTGAGGTGCTTTTTAGGTGCTGAAAATTGTGGCTATGAAATAAATGAAGAATTGATCGAGTCTCAGTGGAAAATTATGCTTTATCATAAACAGATGGATATAGTCTTACTTAAGACTCAAATTTGTTCTTCATCCTAAAAACAGGTCGCTACTGGGTTGCACTTCAAGAGAAATAAATCTAATGTCACTAAATTAATCCATGTTATAGTTGAGGGGGGTATTTATCTTGGGCACCTTATTGGACATCTCACCTCAATCATAGTCAATTATTGTTTATAACTACTGATTAGCCTCTTTAAGTCGTTTATTCAAATATAGGATTAACAGATGGGGATAACGTAGTCATCGTTCAAGTTACTCGTTGATTATTCGTGTTTCTTCCTATTTTCCAGACCAAACCAACTAAGGAGTTTTCTGGTGGTTGGAGAATGCGCTTGGCTCTGGCTCGAGCTCTATTCGCAAAACCTGATTTGCTTCTTCTCGATGAACCTACTAACATGTTGGATATCCGAGCCATCATTTGGTTGGAGAGCTACATTCAGGCACGCTTAGTTTTTTTCACACTCGCATATTTCACATTCTTGCTTGAAACACATTTTCCGTCATCTCTTTTAGACCTGGAGTGGAATAATGATTGTTGTCTCTCACGACCAAGCCTTTCTGAATTCTGTAGCTACTGATATCATTCATCTGACGTCTCAGCGGCTGGATGCTTACAAAGGAGATTATGACGACTTTCTCAAAGCCAGAGATGAGCGTCTTCTGAATGAGGAGAGAGAGTATAATGCTCAGATGGCCGAACGGGCTCATATTCAGGTTAGTTTGAAGTCAATTACTGTCTTAGCTGTGAGCTGCCTGAAGAACAGAAGTCGAACGATGATCTATGCATATATTACTAGTATAATGAAAATAAGTGGATTTGAAGGAACTGTTCACTTGTGACATAGATTTCCGCGTCCACATCTGAAAATCGATGCTCAGGTTTAAACAGATGGAGACGTGTTCGGTTCATTGTTTTATTCTACATTTTTTGCATGTGGTCATACTAAGCTCGATAATTTGGCACATTTGATGGAAACTTAGGTCCTTAGAAAATTGTATCTCCCCCCCCCCTCCTCCTCCTCATTTAACAATCACTAATATTGATGAATCTTAACACCATTTAGGTATATATACATTATAGGAAGAGTAAGGTCGAAGATTTCTTTCGAGCTTAAGTTTTCTTTGTCCTTAAAGTCATTGAATCTTAATTGGAGATTGGCTCAAGTTTCCTCAGACACTCAATCAAATGAGACATTACTCTGTTAATTTGACCATGCTTTATGTTTTCTTTTCAGAAATTTATCGATACTTTCCGAGCTAACGCAAGCAGAGCCTCGTTAGTACAGAGCCGAATTAAAATGCTGGAGCGTATGCCAAAGCTTACACCTCCTGAAAAGCCTGTCAAGGTGGCTTTCAAGTTACCTGATTGTGAAGAGCTCACTCACCAACCTCTCGTCCAACTTGATGAAGTCAGTTTCCGTTACAATCCTGATACTCCATTGCTTGAAGATATCGATCTAAGCGTTGTTTACAACTCTCGGATCTGTATTGTAAGTCGCCCTGAATAAACCTAAATAAAATTGTTTCATAAGATAATTGTTTCACGCTTTCTTTAGGTTGGTGAAAACGGTGCTGGTAAGAGTACACTTCTTCGCTTACTTTTGGGTGAACTGACTCCAACAAAAGGTCTTCGCCATGCTCACAGACAACTTCGCATGGCCTACTTCTCACAGCACCACGTTGATCAACTCGACCTTAATGTTTCCAGTCTCGAATTCTTAATGAAGAAGTTCCCCAATGAAACTGAACAGCGCTATCGTAGCCAGCTTGCCAGTTTCGAAATTGGAGCTTTGTTAGCTCAACAACCAATCGGAAGTCTTTCTGGAGGTCAGAAGTCTCGAGTCGCCTTTGCTGCTCTCAGCATGTCTAAGTAAATAAATGACGTTAATATTCCTCTTAGCCTGGAATATTTAAGTTTACTTACTTTTTATATTTTAGACCCAATCTCCTGGTGCTTGACGAACCTACTAACCACTTGGATATTGAGACAATCATAGCCCTGGGAGACTCACTGAAATCCTTCAAAGGAGGAGTAGTACTTGTCTCTCACGATGAGCGTTTGATTTCCTCGGTATGCACAGAGTGCTGGGTGTGTACTCGCTATAAAAATGACGACAAGAACGTAGTTTCTCCTGTTGGTACGAGAGCCAGCCGTGTGTTTATACTTCCGGGTGGATTGGATGAGTACAAGAAGGCTGTGAAGAGTCAATTCGATGATGATGTCAAAACTGGATGAAGATGATAAATATTTGCTTTGCTAAAATTAGTGTCTCTTCTTATGTCCATGAAATGGGTACTTTAATTGAATACTAACGAATGGTTGATCATCTAGTCTTTCTTTTTTGTGATGATGTTATTTGTTAATAATCATCACTGGGGCATTCGTTACAAACCTCTACAATGATGGTGGTTGGTATCAGATTCTAATAGTAATGGTAGAGGCATACACTAACTAAACAATAAGTAACCTTGAGATATTGGCATTTGCACGTGATTTGTGATCCGATTACGCCTCTTGGTGTAAGCAGTAATAAGCCAGCACTTAACTTACACAGTGCTTAGTCATTAAATACAATGTTCCCACCTCTGCCAGTGCTATGACATTGACTGCTGATTGATCGAGAGGTCCTAACGATTACGACCACAACGCTCCCTACTGCGGTCTGGAGGACTAACGTGCTTTCCAGAATAATAATGAGGGCATGAGACTTCCTGGTTCAGCCAAGACAGTGCTGTACAATCCATTAGCCCCAAATATTCCTTAATTTATATTCTAGAAATCCGGAGTGTGCGATAGACTTACCTCCAAGTGGTGCATCCGTCGCAACGTATACTCATACGGAAATAGGTCTATTAACTGGCCGTTGACTTCTGACTTCAAAATACCATCACCCCACTGTATGTCATATTCGACTACTTCCACAGTATTCACCTCAACTTTTTCCTACCTTTGTGTCTGTCTCATTTACATCTTTGAAACACTCTTCCCCCCCCCCTCTCGACTTTTTCACNCTTTTTTACATGCAGCGTTCCTTGGACTAAAGTGGATACGACTTAATAGTATATTTTCTTGATGGCGTTCAAAAGCTGAGATGAGTTCTTAAAATTTTTCCTTAAATTGGAGTTTCTAAATTGATCAAATGAAGTTCGCAGCTATTTTCACTTTAATCTATTTGTGCAGTAAATTTCTAAAATTCGTGCCTTACTTAAATTGTTTAGTACTGTCTCATACAATACTACTGGTTAGACTTATGTCGTCTATGAAACATCTATCCCTGTATAATCTAAACCGTAATGTTCATGTTCAGCTAATGGTATATCCATACGATGATAGGCAGCTTTAAAGTAATCATATGTTGTCACCTGTAATTTGAAAGGAATATTCGCATAAAACATTTATATATTATATCTTGAGGGGTGTGCGATAGACTTACCCCTCGTGGTGCACCCTGGGCAACGTATACTCATACGGCGAAAAAGTCTATTAACTGGCAGTTGACTTCTCACTTCAAACTACCAACACCCCACTCTATATCATATTCGACCCCTTTCACAGTATTCATTTTACCTTTTTCTCACCTTTGTGCCTGTCTCTTTAACATCTTTGAAGAACTCTTCTGTTCCCTCCCCCCCATCTCGACTTTTGCACTTTGATGTTCCTCCTCCTCTCTGTAAAGCCCAAAGTCAACTAAAGGGCTAATGATAACTATCAAAACGCCTGCCATTTGATATAAATAAATAAATATTATATCTTGATGTCCACTAAAACCAATCCCGCAACAATGACTTTTATTTATACTGATTAAGTAGTCAGTAGTTCAAAAAAGAGTGGGTAAGAACTGAATCAGTGCTGTTACCTCTGCTATCTTTTTAGAAGGTGACATGGCAGCAAGAAGATCATGTCTTACTTAACCACGACGCTCTGATAATATAGCGTTGCTAGCTTTCAATAATAAAACAGCAAAAGCTCATTAATTCCCCATTTGTTAAAAAATTGCCATGAAAAAGAAGGCAGGAATATATAAATTATCTGAAGTTCGGTTTCCATTAATATTTATTTGGGGGGTTATATCAAGACATATCTTTATTTTATTATAAATAGATTATCATACAATAAATTGAAAGGGGTTGGAATACTGAAGGTAGAGCATCGAAAAGTTCGGCACCACTTTGATTTCTGTTCCATGTTATACCCTATTTATGCCTTGCATAATATCTAGAAATGTATGTTCTAATACTATAAGGCATGAAATTCTGGATTTGTTTCTCTATTTTTGAATGAATTATTAATGATAATACTCAGAGCTCTCTCGCTCAGCGGTTTGTCAGTTCAGATCATTGGTCGTCCCTTTAAGATGAATTTTCCCAAAATGAACAGGCAAAACGATAAGATCTTATACGATTAAACATAGCAAAGTTTATACTATTTGAAATTTACAAGATTATATTCTGATTCAGGATAAAAACTGAATAGATGATCAATAAAATATTTCCTAAGGTATTCGATGAATCTTGATTTCGTTAAAATTAAATTTAATATGGGTTGAAATTGCTTGATGTATAAAGGTTTATAGCTTAACATAGCCGATATTGTGTACGACATCGAGCTCTCAAAATCGGCACTGTAGAAGTAGTTACATTATTATTTATAGGAATTAGAAAGGATATAATTAGTACTGCGAATAAACCCTAATCCTATTAAAATCGCAATTTGAATTTTTTAAAGAATTAATTTTAATATTAAGGATTTATATTAACCTTGAATGAAATAGAAATCTTTCTAGACCTGTTTTACTCCAACGGTACGTGAGTTGATCTCACGATAATTGCTTAAACGTTGAATACTAATTTCCTTCTTATTAGAACATAGCCCATGATTAGAGTTTAAAATCCTTTTCGTAAATGTAAAACTAAAATAACCTCTCTCATTCTACTGATGGTTCTATTGAAATATAAGTAGCAAAAAGTTGATTCAGTTAGAATCTCCTAATTTTGCTATTTTAATTACATTTTTTACGAAAAGACTAAACAGCGTATTTTTTCAGGAATCTCTCAGTCAAAAAATTTCACAATTGGTCAAAAACATTTACTTTCAATACATCAAATATTATTATTTTATGATAAATTACATGGTTTTGTTACTTGTTTCGTTGCAGAAAAGAAGACATTCTTTAGATGAAACTTGTTTCCAGAAAATTTTAAATTCCAGTGTTTATAATAGAATACGATTAAAATAAAAAATTCTTCAAATAACGATCTCCTCAAACGAAAACGTCAAGCAAAATGTAGTCTACATCTCCCTATTATAAGCACTAGCAAAATCAAAAGTAAAATGATCTAAATAAGTTAAATTTACTGATCACTGATTTGATGAGAAAAACACTTATGAAAAACGATGAATGCAAATTTTCTGAAAATATATTGAACCTTAAATAAATACTTCGAATTACTTTTAATTAACCCACCGAATATTGTAAATGTGTAAAAATCGCTCTAACTTTTATTCAATAAAATTAATTGCTAAATACGTCTCCTCTCTATTCAGAAAGGTAATTAGAAGATTATGGCATTTGAAAAATCAAGTGCCACAAATGTGATTAATAACTTCCAAAAAGGCACAAATGGCCACGACTTTAAAGTACAGTCGATGTTTCATTAGTCAAAATTGCCAAATATAAAAGGACTTCAAATATATTTGACCCTTTGTGGATGAACTCATTAATAGAATATAGATCTCAAAATCTCAACAATAGAAACAATATGAAAAAAATAAACTGAGCAAAAAAATGAGGAGATTTGTGATTAGTGGCGTAATGAATTTAATAATGGGAAGTAAACGTTCTGGATATGGGATAATTTCCGGTTTCATGGATTCATTTTAGTTCTGCATTTTATCTCCCGCTCCATTAAAATTATTTCTCATATTTTCTACTCATATTATATTCCGCCTAAAAATCATTTGCTTGCAACTTTTTCAATACAAACGTTTTCATCCATTTTTAATGTAGAAATCGTTTTTTTTTCATAATAAAAATAGTTGCTCATGAACGTTTTATGGTACTATGTTAATTAATAGTATAATATTTTTTGTTAAATAAATGAAATAACATGCAATTTGAAAGTAATTCTATTTAATTGACCAAATAAATTTTGCATTCATTTAGATGGTCAAAATATCGGATTTAATAATATTCCAAATTTGAAATTTCATGATTACTTATTTGCTATTCAGTAAATTTTAGAATTTAGCAAAATATTTTCTAAATGTAGTTTTTTGTGCTCACCTTAACTCTACTTATAACTTTATGATTTCAACTACAAGATTGTCATATCCAAAATATGTCTCTTTCATTTAAACAAAGGCATTTTACCTTGAAACCGTTCCTGTTTGATAGCTGGGAAAACATTTAAATTATATTCGTTTCTAGTTGTTTCAGTGTTAGTTTTAAAATTATTGCCAATTTTTTTTAATGTTTTGATTAATTTCCAGTTTCAAGATTATTAAATCCATTCTTTAATGAGTGTGCAATTTGCTTTGAGTGTTATACCATTCAAAAATAAATGCTTCGACTTAAATAATACTCATAAACATTTATTTACTGGTCCAATATTAAGAAATATTCTCTAATGTGCCAACTTCAGAAAAATTCAACAATACTGAATACATTTAGGACCAAAAAATTCCCTTTTTTCAAATAATTCTAGTCTACCGTACTCACATAAGGTTAATTTAAAATAATTTTGCTATGAATGCCCCATTAGAAGCGTTTTAAAGGACTTTAATAAGATTCTATCTCTTATATCATTTTTTCGACTCCTTTCTTAAGCATATTTTGATTTTCTTCAGTTTATTGTAGACACTAAAACAGGAAAAAATATTTTGCCATCACTATTATTGACTCGAATTAATCAGGACAGGAGTCACCTGACTTTCAAAATCGAATTCCTCTCTTTATTGTAGTAATGACCTTCTTAAATTTGTCAGAATAACTAAATCCATAATATCCTTATATTGGGTTGGCAACTAAGTCATTGCCGATTTCAAATAAGAAGGCAAATTCGGAATTTTTGTTTAAAAATATAACTTTATTCAATTAGATATTGGCCGTTCTTGTCGATGGCCTTTTCCATCGTTCTGGCAGAGTAAAAATTCCCCGTTCGTAAAATGCCTGGTCTTTGCTATTAAAAACTGAATTAGGTGTGATCCGACATCATCCGCGTCGTTAAAAATTTGACCATTTAAAGAGTTTTGTATGGAACGAAACAAATGGTAATCCGAAGGCGCAAGGTCAGGGCTATATGGTGGGTGTGACAAAACATCCCAACCCAGTTCCAATAATTTTTGCCGAGTAACCAAAGATGTGTGGGGCCTTGCGTCATCATGATGGAAAACAACACCCTTCCGCCGATTTGATAATGCCGGCCGCTTATCTTCAATTGCATCCTTCAGTTTTTCCAGTTCTTCAACATACACATTTGAATTTATCGTTTGGTTCTGCGGCATGAGTTCAAAATACAAAATTCCTTTTTGATCCCCCCACCAGACTGACAGCATAATCTTTTTTTGGTGAATCTCTGCTTT